>JAGQAX010000021.1:38025957-38058457 GCA_019142605.1 Cephalopholis sonnerati | reverse complement strand
CAACATCCTGTAAACAACCACTGCTGATGTTGTAGCAACATCCTGTAAACAACCACTGCTGATGTTGTAGCAACATCCTGTAAACAACCGCTGCTGATGATGTTGTAGCAACATCCTGTAAACAACAACTTCTGATGTTGTAGCAACTTCCTATAAACAACCACTGCTTATGTTGTTGTAGCAACATCCTGTAAACAACCACTGCTGATGTTGTAGCAACATCCTGTAAACAACCACTGCTGATGTTGTAGCAACATCCTGTAAACAACCACTGCTGATGTTGTTGTAGCAACATCCTGTAAACAACCACTGCTGATGTTGTTGTAGCAACATCCTGTAAACAACCACTGATGTTGTTGTAGCAACATCCTGTAAACAACCACTGCTGAGGTTGTTGTAGCAACATCCTGTAAACAACCACTGCTGATGTTGTTGTAGCAACATCCTGTAAACAACCACTGCTGATGTTGTTGTAGCAACATCCTGTAAACAACCACTGCTGATGCTGTAGCAACATCCTGTAAACAACCACAGCTGCTGATGTTGTAGCAACATCCTGTAAACAACCACAGCTGCTGATGTTGTAGCAACATCCTGTAAACAACCACAGCTGCTGATGTTGTAGCAACATCCTGTAAACAACCACAGCTGATGTTGTAGCAACATCCTGTAAACAACCACTGCTGATGATGTTGTAGCAACATCCTGTAAACAACCACTGCTGATGTTGTAGCAACATCCTGTAAACAACCACAGCTGATGTTGTAGCAACATCCTGTAAACAACCACTGCTGCTGACACTGTAGCAACATCCTGTAAACAACCACAGCTGCTGATGTTGTAGCAACATCCTGTAAACAACCACAGCTGATGTTGTAGCAACATCCTGTAAACAACCACTGCTGATGTTGTAGCAACATCCTGTAATCAACCACTGCTTATGTTGTTGTAGCAACATCCTGTAAACAACCGCTGCTGATGTTGTTGTAGCAACATCCTGTAAACAACCACTGCTGATGCTGTAGCAACATCCTGTAAACAACCACTGCTGATGTTGTTGTAGCAACATCCTGTAAACAACCACAGCTGATGCTGTAGCAACATCCTGTAAACAACCACCGCTGCTGATGTTGTAGCAACATCCTGTAAACAACCACTGCTGATGCTGTAGCAACATCCTGTAAACAACCACCGCTGCTGATGTTGTAGCAACATCCTGTAAACAACCACTGCTGATGTTGTAGCAACATGCTGTAAACAACCACTGCTGATGTTGTTGTAGCAACATCCTGTAAACAACCGCTGCTGATGTTGTAGCAACATCCTGTAAACAACCACTGCTGATGCTGTAGCAACATCCTGTAAACAACCACAGCTGCTGATGTTGTAGCAACATCCTGTAAACAACAGCTGCTGACACTGTAGCAACATCCTGTAAACAACCACTGCTGATGCTGTAGCAACATCCTGAAAACAACCGCTGCTGATGTTGTAGCAACATCCTGTAAACAACCACTGCTGATGTTGTAGCAACATCCTGTAAACAACAGCTGCTGACACTGTAGCAACATCCTGTAAACAACCGCTGCTGATGTTGTAGCAACATCCTGTAAACAACCGCTGCTGATGTTGTAGCAACATCCTGTAAACAACCACTGCTGATGTTGTAGCAACATCCTGTAAACAACCACTGCTGATGTTGTTGTAGCAACATCCTGTAAACAACCACTGCTGAGGTTGTTGTAGCAACATCCTGTAAACAACCGCTGCTGATGTTGTAGCAACATCCTGTAAAGAACAGCTACTGACGCTGTAGCAACATCCTGTAAACAACCGCTGCTGATGTTGTAGCAACATCCTGTAAACAACCGCTGCTGATGTTGTAGCAACATCCTGTAAACAACCACTGCTGATGTTGTAGCAACATCCTGTAAACAACCACTGCTGATGTTGTTGTAGCAACATCCTGTAAACAACCACTGCTGAGGTTGTTGTAGCAACATCCTGTAAACAACCGCTGCTGATGTTGTAGCAACATCCTGTAAACAACCACTGCTGATGTTGTAGCAACATCCTGTAAACAACCGCTGCTGATGTTGTAGCAACATCCTGTAAAGAACAGCTACTGACGCTGTAGCAACATCCTGTAAACAACCACTGCTGATGTTGTAGCAACATCCTGTAAACAACCACTGCTGATGTTGTAGCAACATCCTGTAAACAACCGCTGCTGATGTTGTAGCAACATCCTGTAAACAACCACTGCTGATGTTGTTGTAGCAACATCCTGTAAACAACCACTGCTGATGTTGTAGCAACATCCTGTAAACAACCACTGCTGAGGTTGTTGTAGCAACATCCTGTAAACAACCACTGCTGATGTTGTAGCAACATCCTGTAAACAACCGCTGCTGATGTTGTTGTAGCAGCATCCTGTAAACAACCACAGCTGATGTTGTAGCAACATCCTGTAAACAACCACTGCTGATGTTGTAGCAACATCCTGTAAACAACAGCTTCTGATGTTGTAGCAACATCCTGTAAACAACCACAGCTGATGTTGTAGCAACATCCTGTAAACAACCACTGCTTATGTTGTTGTAGCAACATCCTGTAAACAACCGCTGCTGATGTTGTTGTAGCAACATCCTGTAAACAACCGCTGCTGATGTTGTAGCAACATCCTGTAAACAACTGCTGCTGATGTTGTAGCAACATCCTGTAAACAACCACAGCTGCTGATGTTGTAGCAACATCCTGTAAACAACCACTGCTGATGTTGTAGCAACATCCTGTAAACAACCACAGCTGCTGATGTTGTAGCAACATCCTGTAAACAACCACTGCTGATGTTGTAGCAACATCCTGTAAACAACCACTGCTGATGTTGTAGCAACATCCTGTAATCAACCACTGCTTATGTTGTTGTAGCAACATCCTGTAAACAACCGCTGCTGATGTTGTTGTAGCAACATCCTGTAAACAACCACAGCTGATGTTGTAGCAACATCCTGTAAACAACCACTGCTGATGCTGTAGCAACATCCTGTAAACAACCGCTGCTGATGTTGTAGCAACATCCTGTAAACAACCACAGCTGATGTTGTAGCAACATCCTGTAAACAACCACTGCTGATGTTGTAGCAACATCCTGTAATCAACCACTGCTTATGTTGTTGTAGCAACATCCTGTAAACAACTGCTGCTGATGTTGTTGTAGCAACATCCTGTAAACAACCACAGCTGCTGTTGTTGTAGCAACATCCTGTAAACAACCGCTGCTGATGTTGTAGCAACATCCTGTAAACAACCGCTGCTGATGCTGTAGCAACATCCTGTAAACAACTGCTGCTGATGTTGTTGTAGCAACATCCTGTAAACAACCGCAGCTGCTGATGTTGTAGCAACATCCTGTAAACAACCACTGCTGATGTTGTTGTAGCAACATCCTGTAAACAACCACAGCTGCTGATGTTGTAGCAACATCCTGTAAACAACCACTGCTGATGTTGTAGCAATATCTTGTAAACAACCACTGCTGATGTTGTAGCAACATCCTGTAAACAACTGCTGCTGATGCTGTAGCAACATCCTGTAAACAACCACTGCTGATGTTGTTGTAGCAACATCCTGTAAACAACCACTGCTGATGTTGTAGCAACATCCTGTAAACAACCGCAGCTGATGTTGTAGCAACATCCTGTAAACAACCACTGCTGATGTTGTAGCAACATCCTGTAAACAACCACTGCTGATGCTGTAGCAACATCCTGTAAACAACCACTGCTGATGTTGTAGCAACATCCTGTAAACAACCACTGCTGATGTTGTTGTAGCAACATCCTGTAAACAACCGCAGCTGATGTTGTTGTAGCAACATCCTGTAAACAACCACTGCTGATGTTGTAGCAACATCCTGTAAACAACCACTGCTGATGTTGTAGCAACATCCTGTAAACAACCACTGATGTTGTTGTAGCAACATCCTGTAAACAACCACTGCTGATGCTGTAGCAACATCCTGTAAACAACCACTGCTGATGTTGTAGCAGTGACCTATATTAATCTGTAACGATGACCTCGTGCTCATTCAGCTGTTGTCTCTGTCTGACGTCTCATCAGTTTAAACTCGACCCCTCCGCTGTGTGCCGTCTGTGGTTTGTGTCAAACCTGCGTTCAAACTGGGATGTAAAAATGAAGCGCACCCCGGGTCCTGCGGCGCGGTGGGCGGGTGCGTTTGGTTTGGACCCCCAGAGCGAGCAGGAAGGTGGAGAGCTCGATGTGAGAGATGAAGCCGAGGCGGGTGAGGTCACATGATGACAGGTCGTCTGCTGAGGTAAGACCCTGAGAGGGAGAGACAGGTACAAACTACACACAGACACACACACACACACACACACACACACACACACACACACACACACACACACACAGTTTTATGTTGTCAACACAAACTAAAACATGAGACTGTAAACAAAGAGTAAACAACACGACTGATGAACTCATTCCTGTCTGTAAGTTTATTCATCAACCTGCAGAATCAAACTCTAGCTCCTGATTGGTCCAACAAATTCTTCCAGTAGCCAATATGAGCTCGGACTCACCGGCAGGTCACTGTCATCTCCATGGAAATGAAGGCAGTCCCAACAAGCCCCGCCCTGTTTATGCTCAGCCACGCCCTCTGAGTAAGGAGAGTCGCGGAGCAGCCAATCAGCTCGTCTCGACCAATTGACAGGCGGAGAGTGTGTGTGTGTCGGAGAGTGTGTGTGTGTCGGAGAGTGTGTGTTTGTTGGAGAGTGTGTGCGTGTCGGAGAGTCTGTGTGTGTCGGAGAGTGTGTGTTTGTCGGAGAGTGTGTGTTTGTGGGGGATGATGGGTATTCAGGAAGTTGATCCTCAAAGATGAAGGCAGGAAGAGCTGGTCGAACTGGAAACAAACAGTGAACAGAGTACCTGAGCAGGTAGAGGACAGTGTACCTGAGCAGGTAGAGAACAGAGTACCTGAGCAGGTAGAGGACAGAGTACCTGAGCAGGTAGAGGACAGAGTACCTGAGCAGGTAGAGGACAGTGTACCTGAGCAGGTAGAGGACAGAGTACCTGAGCAGGTAGAGGACAGAGTACCTGAGCAGGTAGAGGACAGAGTACCTGAGCAGGTAGAGAACAGTGTACCTGAGCAGGTAGAGGACAGTGTACCTGAGCAGGTAGAGGACAGTGTACCTGAGCAGGTAGAGAACAGAGTACCTGAGCAGGTAGAGGACAGAGCACCTGAGCAGGTAGAGGACAGTGTACCTGAGCAGGTAGAGGACAGAGCACCTGAGCAGGTAGAGGACAGTGTACCTGAGCAGGTAGAGGACAGTGTACCTGAGCAGGTAGAGAACAGTGTACCTGAGCAGGTGGAGGACAGAGCACATGAGCAGGTAGAGGACAGTGTACCTGAGCAGGTAGAGAACAGAGTACCTGAGCAGGTAGAGGACAGAGCACCTGAGCAGGTAGAGGACAGAGTACCTGAGCAGGTAGAGGACAGAGCACCTGAGCAGGTAGAGGACAGAATACCTGAGCAGGTAGAGGACAGAGTACCTGAGCAGGTAGAGGACAGAGCACCTGAGCAGGTAGAGGACAGAGCACATGAGCAGATGGAGTACAGTTTTACAGAGAACATAAAAACAAAACAAACTACTAGAACCTTGTAAAAGACAAAGATCACTACAACATCTTAAAGACTCGTAGAACCACCTCAATTACAACAAGAACCTAAAGGAACAATAGAACCCTGAAGGACCCAACAGACCGATGCTCGGCAGGGCTGTTGGGTCCATGAGCAGACAGACAGGTACCTCTATGAGTGTTTCGGCGGATGGTTTTGGTGGTGGTGTGGTATCGACTCGGTGGTGACTCAGCGTGATGAGAGGGCGGGGAGGGGCATCTTTCTGCTGAGTCTTCATCAGGCTGGAACATGTGAGAGAGAAAACACTGATTCATTACAGCCTGTTTCAACTGTTCCTAAATTTCCCAGAATTCATTTCAAGTGCCGTGTTTAGAGACAGAGCCTCCACACAGATATTATATAGATATGTAAAACAGGGTGGAGACTTGGGGGAAAACTTTACCAAACTGGAGGAGTTTTACAGGGTATATAAGAAGCTGCTTTTTTGCCAGACACACCACTCAGAGCTCTGAGTCTGACTCGGGTTTATTGGTGTTGCTGTCTTTGAGAGCACAATAAACTCTAACACATCAGATCTCTTTCTTCAGTGTTTTTGAGAAACCGGTTGTTCTGATTAGGTGTTTTTGGTGTTTTTGACAAAGAGTTGACAAAGGTTCCAGACCTTTTTCCTGGCCCAGGTTGGGGACAATTTGCCTCCCAACCCACAGGACTCACAGGATCTGCTGCCAGCGCCCTGGAACCAGACACCCCCAGAGGTCCTGTGTTCAGGCCTCAAGAGGTCAGAGCCAAATCAGATCCAAGGAGGCCCCACCGTGGATCGGGGATACCGCCATGTCCCACAGATGCTTGATCAGACTGGGATCTGTGGATATTGGTTGCCAGGTCAATGCCTTGAGCGCTTTGTCACATTCATTGGGCCATACCTGAGCAGTTTTTGCCATGTGGCGTGATGCTTTGTCCTGCTGAGATAGCACCACCATCGAAGAGAGCCATTGCCACGAGGGAGGGGTACTTGGTCTGGTCAGGGTTGAGAAAAATGAACATTCCAAAGTACGAAGAGAGCCTTGATGGAAACCTTGTCCAAAGCACTCAGGACCGCAGACTGGGTCGAATGTTCAGCTTCCATCAAGACAATAACCCTCAGCACACAGCAGAGTCAGCGCAGGAGTGCTCAGGGACAACTTTGTGAATGTTCCCGAGTGGCCCTGCCAGAGCCCTGACTTGAACCCAATCAAACCTCTCTGGAGAGACCTGGAAGTGGCCGTCCACTGCTGGTCCCCATCCAACCTGCTGGAGCTTGAGATGATCTGCAAAGAAGAATGACAGTAAATCTCCAAAATCCAGGAGGGCAAAGTTGGTCGCATCGTACCCAAAAAGAGTCAAGGTTGTAATCACTGCCAAGGGAGTAAAGGTTCTGACTACCTCTGTCCGTGATAGTTCAGTTTTCCTTTTTCTAAAATCCAGTTTCCTCTTTATGATGAAGGAGTGCAGTGTAGACTGAGTGTCCATCGCTGGCTCAGGTGACATCGGTGCTGAATGTGGACAATGTCAGGTGTGATGCAAATGAAAGGGTAGCTTGCTGACAGACACCCTGAAATATGATATAATTGGTACATTCTTCATTTCCTGAGGTTTCATACTGGTCTGCAGACTCACTGCAGCCAAACAGTGTCTCTCATGTGGGGCAGTTTGTACATTTCATGGCCAGTATCAGATGGTTAGACACGCCAAAAATCACTGTCTCCTCCACACATGCTTCTTTGCTATTGGTTGAGGCAGGGACTTAGCCGGTCAGTAGCTCAACAAACTGGACGCGATGTGAAGTAACAAATTTTTGAGGTTGCAGCGGTGCAGCAGGCTGCAGTGTAACCACTCGGGGCATATTCACACCGTCAATGTCCGTCCACTAAAAAAAACTGTATGTTTTTGTCACTGACAGGCTCAGATTGTTATTCTGAGTATCTGACAACATTATGGAAAGGATCCCTGCAGAGATAGAGCTTTGTGTTAAAGAGTAAGATCCTTTTTGTTCTATCAAAAATCACCATCACCAGTTCCACCAGACTCCATTTAAATAAACATTCATTTTATCATCATTAAACACACTTCATTCAAAGTCCACAGAAACAAAATCAAACTCACAGAAACCATCTTGGTTCATCTTCCCACTGTTCCAACACTCACCAGCTCTGGTTCGGTTGAAATTAACCCTTAACTCACCCAGTTAGCTGTGACACGCTAAAATGAGTGTTTATTTAAATGCAGTCTGGTGGGTTTGGTGATGGTGGTTTCAGGGCTGTTTCTGGTTAAAGGAAAAGGATCTAACATAAAGTTTCCTCCATCCAAACAGAGTTAGGTTGTTCAGCCACTGGTAAAAAAGTTGTGAGCCTCCAAGAACCTGTAGTCCTCGAGGTTTCACTGCGTGTTAATCCCTGCGTGATATGGCACATAGTCAAAACATAATGTAAGGCTGATGGTGTTGAGTAACGTAAGCGCTGCTGCTGTCTCCAAATTGTGCGAAGACATGATGCCTTGACAGGGTGCAAGCACCAGACGGTGTCAAAAGTGGAATTATTATTTTTCTTTCAAATGAATCTCATGTTTGAGGAGCTAAAGGTGTTGGGCAACTCATGAAACTTTGCACTCACAGGTCCCCTGGTCAGATGCCAAAAATGGCCCAGTAACGCCCCCTACAAAACTTCTACAAAGCATCCCCCGGAGCTGGTTTCACCTCCATGTAACGTCCCAAGATGTACAAAAAAGTCTCTTGGAGCCGTACCCTAAACCCAACAGGAAGTCAGCCATTTTGAATCAAATGCGTAATTGTTGTGCTTTTTTTTTTGGCCATTTCCAGGAGTCGTACTTTAACAAAGTCTATCCATCCATTTTCATCCACTTATCCGGGGCCGGGTCTCGGGGGCAGCAGGCCGAGCAAAGCACCCCAGACGTCCCTCTCCTCATCAACCCTCTCCAGCTCCTCCTGGAGGACCCCGAGGTGTTCCCAGACCAGATGAGATCTATAATCCCTCCAGTGTGTTCTGGGTCTGCCCCGGGGCCTCCTACCAGCTGGACCAGGAGGATCCTGATCAGATGTTGAACCACCTCAACATGAAGGAGCAGCGGCTCTACTCTAGTTGTATCTGTGATCTCATTCTTTCAGTCACTACCCAGAGCTCCTGACCATAGCTGAGGGTTGGGACGCAGATGGACCAGTAAATAGAAAGCTTCGCCTTCCAGCTCAGCTCCCTCTGAACCATTACAGTCTGGCACAGCACCTTCATCACTGCAGATGCCGCACCAAACCGATGATCTATGCCACGCTCCATTCTACCCTCACTGTGAACAAGACCCTGAGATACTTGAACTGCCCCACCTGAGGCAGTAACTCTTCCCCATCCTGGAGGGGGCAATCCACCGGTTTCCAGCGGAGAACCATGGCCTCAGATTTGGAGGTGCTGACTCTCATCCTGACCGCTTCGCATTCAGACCGCCCCAGGTCATGCTGGAGGTCACGGTGTGATGAAGCCAACAGAAACACATCATCTGCAAAAAGCAGAGACGCAATTCTGAGGTCCTCAAACCGGACCCCACCCTCCCCACAGCTGCACCTCGAGATCCTGTCCATGAAAATCACAAACAGGATCAGTGACAAGGGACGACCCTGGCGGAGACCAACACCCACTGAGAACATGTGTAACTTCACACCAAGTATGTGGACACAGCTCTCACTTTGGTCATACAGGGACCAGATGGCTCGTTGCAGCGAGCCCAGTACCCCCCACAAGACCCCCCCAGGGACGCAGTTGTGAGCCTTCTCCAAGTCCACAAACAACTGAAACGTTTTGAATTTTCGTGTCTGACCGCATCCTGTGGCTGCAACACATGAAAAAAGGGGAGGGGCCTTGATACTGTCTGACTGAGTCTGTTTGTACTCACCTCGGTGAAGATGTCCCGCACGTCTCTGATTGGCTGCTTGTTTCTAGTCTTCAGCGTCTCGTTGTAGTTGTCCAGCCTCTTTCTCACCATAGCGGCTTGTTGTCGTGTCAACGTGGACAGCAGCGCCTCAGCCGCCGGCGGCGCCTCTTCAGACAACGAGCTGGTCACCAGGGAGGATAACCCCGCCTCCTTCAGCCACGCCTCCTCCAGCTCCACCTCTACAGGTAAACAAAGACGGGTATGAGTCAGACAGAAAGACGATGTCTCACTCTGCTGTCAGTTTAACTCACCGTCCATACTCTTCCTCTCTTCCTCCTCCTCCTCCTCTTCCTCTCCCTCTTTCTCCTCCTCAATGCTCCGCACTTCTCTCCAGTAGGTTTCCATGGTGACATGGCGGGGGTCAGAGGTCACGGTCTGAGGGGGTCGAGGGCGGGCAGAGGTGGGGAGGGAAGTGGAAGGTGGTGATGACAACATCCTGCAGACACAAAGGAAATAGATCCGCTCAGCCAATCAGAAGCCACTGACTAGTTTCACTGTTTTGGGTTTATTTAAGCTTGAGTTAAGCTAACAGCAGCTAACAGGGGCTAACAGCAGCTAACAGCAGCTAACAGCAGCTAACGGGTTAACAGCAGCTAACAGGGGCTAACAGCAGCTAACAGCAGCTAACAGGAGCTAACAGGAGCTAACAGCAGCGAACAGGGGCTAACAGCAGCTAACAGGGGCTAACAGGAGCTAACAGGAGCTAACAGCAGCTAACAGCAGCTAACAGGAGCTAACAGCAGCGAACAGGGGCTAACAGCAGCTAACAGGGGCTAACAGCAGCTAACAGGGGCTAACAGCAGCTAACAGCAGCTAACAGCAGCTAACAGGAGCTAACAGCAGCGAACAGGGGCTAACAGCAGCTAACAGGGGCTAACAGGAGCTAACAGGAGCTAACGGGTTAACAGCAGCTAACAGGGGCTAACAGGAGCTAACAGCAGCTAACAGGGGCTAACAGCAGCTAACAGGGGCTAACAGCAGCTAACAGCAGCTAACAGGAGCTAACAGGAGCTAACGGGTTAACAGCAGCTAACAGGGGCTAACAGGAGCTAACAGCAGCTAACGGGTTAACAGCAGCTAACAGGGGCTAACAGGAGCTAACAGGGGCTAACAGCAGCTAACAGGAGCTAACGGGTTAACAGCAGCTAACAGGGGCTAACAGGAGCTAACAGCAGCTAACGGGTTAACAGCAGCTAACAGGGGCTAACAGGAGCTAACAGACATTCAATCCGTCCGACTCTTTGAAAAGTTGACGTTTGTCTATGGAAGGTGTGAAAGTTGAATTTTATTTTTTGGCTGTTGGAGAGATGAAGCTGAGCTGACATTAAATATTGATCGTGTGTGTGAGAGAGGAAGTCAGCCTCTTTCAGTGTATTGATCAGATTGTGTGTGTGTGTGTGTGTGTGTGTGTGTGTGTGTGTTGGGGGAACCTCTGTCTAATGGTTTTGGTTCCCAGGGGAGGACAGAGTGGGGTGTGCAGGCTGTGTGTCCATTAGGAGGAAATGGATGGTGTGAGCCAATCAGAGCTCAGTCGGAGCTAAGTGTTTTCACTCAGGTCCTCAGACGGTAACCCGACCTGGTTGTTGCTCCTGCGCACTCGACTTTAACTCGCTGCTTATTTGTCGGATTGAACTTTGGGTCCACGTCAGATTTCTGTTTGAGTCACTGAAAGTGGAGCCGAACGTTGAGTTTGAGTCGGGCTTTGATTAAAGTCTGGATCATTCTGGATGTCGGGTCGATCGAGACCAAAGTGCAGTTTGTTTGTTTATTTATTTATTGTTGTTAATTGTTTTTAAAGCGACAGAAGAAACGTCCTCTGTAGTTTAACTGCTCGTGTTTCATCATCTTTGTGTTTGGTTACCATCACCCGGCCCAGAAATAAGTCAGACTTGGCTGAGACTCTGGATGAAGGATGCCCCAGAGTCAGACCAAATAAACTGGCCTGATTCTGGCGGCCGTGTCACAGCCGGGAAAAGCCCATGTCTGCGACGCCCCATCAGGCCCCGAGTGGTACCAATCAACGGGCCAGAACACGTTTTGGTGCTCGCCGCTGTTTCTTCGAACGGCCGAGTCTCAGCCCCAAATGGCCCGTGGCTGTAACACCTTTTGGCACCATGGAGCCAGAACACGAGTCACGCGGGCCCAGTCCGACGGTGTACTTCTTCACGTCATGGATCCACAACTTGTAAACTGTATTCTGTCGACTGCATCTTTAGTTGTCGGGTCGTTAGAAGTCGTGGAGTCGACGGTTTTCATCAGGTTGGTTTGAAGAAGAAAAATCAGTCACGTTTTCAGGAGCTCAGTCCAGAGACTCAGCGATCCAGATCCAGAACGTTACCGACTCAGACCAGATCTGGCACAGATGGCACCTGACTGGATCTGTTCTCACTCTCAGATCCTTCAGACTCGTCTGACCTGAAGCTGCAATAATCGATCGATCGATCAGCAGAAAACTGTCAGCTATGATCTAATAATTGTTCAGGGGATATTCAGCAACCACGAAGGTGTGTGTGGGTCTGATGCTGAGACTGAGACACGTCCACGGACAGAGTCTGAGTCACTGCTGGATCCATCTCTGCCATCAGCACCATCAGTGTGTTGTCAATGTGTTGTCAATGTGTTGTCAGTGTGTTGTCAATGTGTTGTCAGTGTGTTGTCAGTGTGTTGTCAATGTGTTGTCAATGTGTTGTCAATGTGTTGTCAATGTGCTGCTGTGATCAGTAGAGACATGCAGAGAGGAGACAAACTCACCTCCAATCCGTCCGGCTGCTGCTCGTCTGTGTGGAGAGACGGAGGGAGCAGGAGATGGGAGGGGCCACAGAGAGAGGTGGGGCTCCCAGTTTAGACCAGCAGCTGGACATCAGCTTAGACTGGGAGTACTGGAGAAGTCCTCCATCAGCTGTTTGTCCACCACCTGTTAGCTTAGCTAAGCACAGAGACTGAGACAACGTCACGCTGTTGCTTTAAGATAAAATTCAGTTCAGCTTCATTGTTTACTCTGTCCCTGTGTCCCTCTGTCCCTGTGTCCCTCTGTCCCTGTGTCCCTCTGTCCCTGTGTCCCTGTGTCCCTCTGTCCCTGTGTCCCTCTGTCCCTGTGTCCCTGTGTCCCTCTGTCCCTCTGTCTCTGTGTCCCTGTGTCCCTCTGTCCCTGTGTCCCTCTGTCCCTGTGTCCCTGTGTCCCTCTGTCCCTGTGTCCCTCTGTCTCTGTGTCCCTGTGTCCCTCTGTCCCTGTGTCCCTCTGTCTCTGTGTCCCTCTGTCCCTGTGTCCCTGTGTCCCTCTGTCCCTCTGTCTCTGTGTCCCTGTGTCCCTCTGTCCCTGTGTCCCTCTGTCTCTGTGTCCCTGTGTCCCTCTGTCCCTGTGTCCCTGTGTCCCTCTGTCCCTGTGTCCCTCTGTCTCTGTGTCCCTGTGTCCCTCTGTCTCTGTGTCCCTCTGTCCCTGTGTCCTTGTGTCCCTCTGACCCTATTGGCCTCTCACACACATGGTTACATTTAGCCAACACACACACACACGTGGTTACGTTTAGCCAACACACACACATGGTTACATTTAGCCAACACACACACACATGGTTACATTTAGCCAACACACACACACACACACGGTTACATTTAGCCAACACACACACATGGTTACATTTAGCCAACACACACACACACGTGGTTACGTTTAGCCAACACACACACATGGTTACATTTAGCCAACACACACACACATGGTTACATTTAGCCAACACACACACACACACACGGTTACATTTAGCCAACACACACACACACACACGGTTACATTTAGCCAACACACACACACATGGTTACATTTAGCCAACACACACACACATGGTTACATTTAGCCAACACACACACACACACACGGTTACATTTAGCTAACACACACACACACATGGTTACATTTAGCCAACACACACACACACATGGTTACATTTAGCCAACACACACACACACATGGTTACATTTAGCCAACACACACACACACACGGTTACATTTAGCTAACACACACACACACATGGTTACATTTAGCCAACACACACACACACATGGTTACATTTAGCCAACACACACACACACGTGGTTACATTTAGCCAACACACACACATGGTTACATTTAGCCAACACACACACATGGTTACATTTAGCCAACACACACGTGGTTACATTTAGCCAACACACACACGTGGTTACATTTAGCCAACACACACACACACATGGTTACATTTAGCCAACACACACACACATGGTTACATTTAGCCAACACACACACACACACACACACGGTTACATTTAGCCAACACACACACACATGGTTACATTTAGCCAACACACACACACACATGGTTACATTTAGCCAACACACACACACACATGGTTACATTTAGCCAACACACACACACACGTGGTTACATTTAGCCAACACACACACACACATGGTTACATTTAGCCAACACACACACACACACACACACGGTTACATTTAGCCAACACACACACACACATGGTTACATTTAGCTAACACACACACACACATGGTTACATTTAGCCAACACACACACACACACACGGTTACATTTAGCTAACACACACACACACATGGTTACATTTAGCCAACACACACACACACGTGGTTACATTTAGCCAACACACACACATGGTTACATTTAGCCAACACACACACATGGTTACATTTAGCCAACACACACGTGGTTACATTTAGCCAACACACACACGTGGTTACATTTAGCCAACACACACACACACATGGTTACATTTAGCCAACACACACACACATGGTTACATTTAGCCAACACACACACACACATGGTTACATTTAGCCAGCACACACACATGGTTACATTTAGCCAACACACACACACATGGTTACATTTAGCCAACACACACACACACACATGGTTACATTTAGCCAGCACACACACACACATGGTTACATTTAGCCAACACACACACACATGGTTACATTTAGCCAACACACACGTGGTTACATTTAGCCAACACACACACATGGTTACATTTAGCCAACACACACACATGGTTACATTTAGCCAACACACACACACATGGTTACATTTAGCCAACACACACACGTGGTTACATTTAGCCAACACACACACACATGGTTACATTTAGCCAACACACACACACACATGGTTACATTTAGCCAACACACACACACATGGTTACATTTAGCCAACACACACACACATGGTTACATTTAGCCAACACACACACACACATGGTTACATTTAGCCAACACACACACACATGGTTACATTTAGCCAACACACACACACACATGGTTACATTTAGCCAACACACACACACATGGTTACATTTAGCCAACACACACACACATGGTTACATTTAGCCAACACACACACACATGGTTACATTTAGCCAACACACACACACACATGGTTACATTTAGCCAACACACACACAAATGGTTACATTTAGCCAACACACACACACATGGTTACATTTAGCCAACACACACACACACGTGGTTACATTTAGCCAACACACACACACACGGTTACATTTAGCCAACACACACACATGGTTACATTTAGCCAACACACACACACATGGTTACATTTAGCCAACACACACACACACGTGGTTACATTTAGCCAACACACACACACATGGTTACATTTAGCTAACACACACACATGGTTACATTTAGCCAACACACACACACACGGTTACATTTAGCCAACACACACACACACATGGTTACATTTAGCCAACACACACACACATGGTTACATTTAGCCAACACACACACATACATGGTTACATTTAGCCAACACACACACACATGGTTACATTTAGCCAACACACACACACACATGGTTACATTTAGCCAACACACACACACACGTGGTTACATTTAGCCAACACACACACACGGTTACATTTAGCCAACACACACACACACATGGTTACATTTAGCCAACACACACACACACGTGGTTACATTTAGCCAACACACACACACGGTTACATTTAGCTAACACACACACATGGTTACATTTAGCCAACACACACACACACATGGTTACATTTAGCCAACACACACACACATGGTTACATTTAGCCAACACACACACACATGGTTACATTTAGCCAACACACACACACATGGTTACATTTAGCCAACACACACACACACAGGGTTACATTTAGCCAACACACACACACACGGTTACGTTTAGCCAACACACACATACATGGTTACATTTAGCCAACACACACACACATGGTTACATTTAGCCAACACACACACACATGGTTACATTTAGCCAACACACACACACACGGTTACGTTTAGCCAACACACACATACATGGTTACATTTAGCCAACACACACACACATGGTTACATTTAGCCAACACACACACACATGGTTACATTTAGCCAACACACACACACATGGTTACATTTAGCCAACACACACACACTCACGTGGTTACATTTAGCCAACACACACACACACATGGTTACATTTAGCCAACACACACACACACACATGGTTACATTTAGCCAACACACACACACACACACATGGTTACATTTAGCCAACACACACACGTGGTTACATTTAGCCAACACACACACACATGGTTACATTTAGCCAACACACACGTGGTTACATTTAGCCAACACACACACACATGGTTACATTTAGCCAACACACACGTGGTTACATTTAGCCAACACACACACGTGGTTACATTTAGCCAACACACACACACACATGGTTACATTTAGCCAACACACACACACATGGTTACATTTAGCCAACACACACACACATGGTTACATTTAGCCAACACACACACACACATGGTTACATTTAGCCAGCACACACACACACATGGTTACATTTAGCCAACACACACACATGGTGACATTTAGCCAACACACACACACATGGTTACATTTAGCCAACACACACACACATGGTTACATTTAGCCAACACACACACACACGTGGTTACATTTAGCCAACACACACACACATGGTTACATTTAGCCAACACACACACACACATGGTTACATTTAGCCAACACACACACACACGTGGTTACATTTAGCCAACACACACACATGGTTACATTTAGCCAACACACACACATGGTTACATTTAGCCAACACACACGTGGTTACATTTAGCCAACACACACACGTGGTTACATTTAGCCAACACACACACACACACACACATGGTTACATTTAGCCAACACACACACACATGGTTACATTTAGCCAACACACACACACACATGGTTACATTTAGCCAGCACACACACATGGTTACATTTAGCCAACACACACACACATGGTTACATTTAGCCAACACACACACACACATGGTTACATTTAGCCAGCACACACACACACATGGTTACATTTAGCCAACACACACGTGGTTACATTTAGCCAACACACACACATGGTTACATTTAGCCAACACACACACATGGTTACATTTAGCCAACACACACACACATGGTTACATTTAGCCAACACACACACGTGGTTACATTTAGCCAACACACACACACATGGTTACATTTAGCCAACACACACACACACATGGTTACATTTAGCCAACACACACACACATGGTTACATTTAGCCAACACACACACACATGGTTACATTTAGCCAACACACACACACACATGGTTACATTTAGCCAGCACACACACACACATGGTTACATTTAGCCAACACACACACAAATGGTTACATTTAGCCAACACACACACACATGGTTACATTTAGCCAACACACACACACACGTGGTTACATTTAGCCAACACACACACACACGGTTACATTTAGCCAACACACACACATGGTTACATTTAGCCAACACACACACACATGGTTACATTTAGCCAACACACACACACACGTGGTTACATTTAGCCAACACACACACACATGGTTACATTTAGCTAACACACACACATGGTTACATTTAGCCAACACACACACACACGGTTACATTTAGCCAACACACACACACACATGGTTACATTTAGCCAACACACACACACATGGTTACATTTAGCCAACACACACACATACATGGTTACATTTAGCCAACACACACACACATGGTTACATTTAGCCAACACACACACACACATGGTTACATTTAGCCAACACACACACACACGTGGTTACATTTAGCCAACACACACACACGGTTACATTTAGCCAACACACACACACACATGGTTACATTTAGCCAACACACACACACACGTGGTTACATTTAGCCAACACACACACACACGTGGTTACATTTAGCCAACACACACACACACATGGTTACATTTAGCCAACACACACACACACGTGGTTACATTTAGCCAACACACACACACGGTTACATTTAGCTAACACACACACATGGTTACATTTAGCCAACACACACACACACATGGTTACATTTAGCCAACACACACACACATGGTTACATTTAGCCAACACACACACACATGGTTACATTTAGCCAACACACACACACATGGTTACATTTAGCCAACACACACACACACAGGGTTACATTTAGCCAACACACACACACACGGTTACGTTTAGCCAACACACACATACATGGTTACATTTAGCCAACACACACACACATGGTTACATTTAGCCAACACACACACACATGGTTACATTTAGCCAACACACACACACACGGTTACGTTTAGCCAACACACACATACATGGTTACATTTAGCCAACACACACACACATGGTTACATTTAGCCAACACACACACACATGGTTACATTTAGCCAACACACACACACATGGTTACATTTAGCCAACACACACACACTCACGTGGTTACATTTAGCCAACACACACACACACATGGTTACATTTAGCCAACACACACACACACACATGGTTACATTTAGCCAACACACACACACACACATGGTTACATTTAGCCAACACACACACGTGGTTACATTTAGCCAACACACACACATGGTTACATTTAGCCAACACACACGTGGTTACATTTAGCCAACACACACACACATGGTTACATTTAGCCAACACACACGTGGTTACATTTAGCCAACACACACACGTGGTTACATTTAGCCAACACACACACACACATGGTTACATTTAGCCAACACACACACACATGGTTACATTTAGCCAACACACACACACATGGTTACATTTAGCCAACACACACACACACATGGTTACATTTAGCCAGCACACACACACACATGGTTACATTTAGCCAACACACACACATGGTGACATTTAGCCAACACACACACACATGGTTACATTTAGCCAACACACACACACATGGTTACATTTAGCCAACACACACACACACGTGGTTACATTTAGCCAACACACACACACACGGTTACATTTAGCCAACACACACACATGGTTACATTTAGCCAACACACACACACATGGTTACATTTAGCCAACACACACACACACGTGGTTACATTTAGCCAACACACACACACACGGTTACATTTAGCTAACACACACACATGGTTACATTTAGCCAACACACACACACACATGGTTACATTTAGCCAACACACACACACACATGGTTACATTTAGCCAACACACACACACATGGTTACATTTAGCCAACACACACACATACATGGTTACATTTAGCCAACACACACACACACATGGTTACATTTAGCCAACACACACACACACATGGTTACATTTAGCCAACACACACACACACATGGTTACATTTAGCCAACACACACACACACATGGTTACATTTAGCCAACACACACACACACGTGGTTACATTTAGCCAACACACACACACACGGTTACATTTAGCCAACACACACACACACACATGGTTACATTTAGCCAACACACACACATGGTTACATTTAGCCAACACACACACACATGGTTACATTTAGCCAACACACACACACATGGTTACATTTAGCCAACACACACACACACGTGGTTACATTTAGCCAACACACACACACACGGTTACATTTAGCCAACACACACACATGGTTACATTTAGCCAACACACACACACATGGTTACATTTAGCCAACACACACACACACGTGGTTACATTTAGCTAACACACACACACATGGTTACGTTTACCCAACACACACACACGGTTACATTTAGCCAACACACACACACACATGGTTACATATAGCCAACACACACACACACATGGTTACATTTAGCCAACACACACACACACATGGTTACATTTAGCCAACACACACACACACATGGTTACATTTAGCCAACACACACGCACGTGGTTACGTTTACCCAACACACAACACACAACTTCTTGTAACTTCCTTAACTTCCTGTAACTTCCTTAACGTCTTGTAACTTATTGTAACATACTTAGCTTCCTGTAACTTCTTTAGCTTCCTGTAACTTCTTCAATTTCCTGTAACTTCCTTAACTTCTTGTAACTTATTGTAACGTACTTAGCTTCCTGTAACTTCTTTAGCTTCCTGTAACTTCTTCAATTTCCTGTAACTTCCTTAACTTATTGTTACTTATTGTAACGTCCTTAGCTTCCTGTAACTTCCTTAACTTCCTGTAACTTCCTTAACTTCTTGTAACTTATTGTAACGTCCTTAGCTTCCTGTAACTTCTTTAACTTCCTGTAACTTCCTTAATTTCCTGTAACTTCCTTAACTTCTTGTAACTTATTGTAACGTACTTAGCTTCCTGTAACTTCTTCAACTTCCTGTAACTTCCTTAACTTCTTGTAACTTATTGTAACATACTTAGCTTCCTGTAACTTCTTTAACTTCCTGTAACTTCCTTAATTTCCTGTAACTTCCTTAACTTCTTGTAACTTATTGTAACGTACTTAGCTTCCTGTAACTTCTTTAGCTTCCTGTAACTTCTTCAATTTCCTGTAACTTCCTTAACTTATTGTTACTTATTGTAACGTTCTTAGCTTCCTGTAACTTCCTTAACTTCCTGTAACTTCCTTAACTTCTTGGAACTTATTGTAACGTCCTTAGCTTCCTGTAACTCCTTTAGCTTCCTGTAACTTCCTTAATTTCCTGTAACTTCCTTAACTTCTTGTAACTTGTTGTAACGTCCTTAGCTTCCTGTAACTTCTTTAACTTCCTGTAACTTCTTTAACTTATTGTAACTTATTGTAACGTCCTTAGCTTCCTGTAACTTCTTTAGCTTCCTGTAACTTCCTTAATTCCTGTAACTTCCTTAACTTATTGTAACTTATTGTAACGTCCTTAGCTTCCTGTAACTTCTTTAGCTTCCTGTAACTTCCTTAATTTCCTGTAACTTCCTTAACTTATTGTAACTTATTGTAACGTCCTTAGCTTCCTGTAACTTCTTTAGCTTCCTGTAACTTCTTCAATTTCCTGTAACTTCCTTAGCTTCCTGTAACTTCTTTAACTTCCTGTAACTTCCTTAATTTCCTGTAACTTCCTTAACTTATTGTAACTTCTTGTAACGTCCTTAGCTTCCTGTAACTTCTTTAGCTTCCTGTAACTTCTTTAACTTCCTTAAGTTCTTGTAACGGTGTTTCAAACTGATACTGAGTCTATTCTGATATTTCATATTAAAGCTGATATCATCTCCGACTGTTTAACTTTCGCCACCTGTCAATAAAATGCATTATTATTGTCATTATTAGGGCCCGAGCACCTAGCGGTGCGAGGACCCTATTGAAATGCAAGGAATTATTATTATTCTTTTTCTTAACTAAAATGAATTGCCTTTTTGGGGACCTTAACATTCTCAAAAACTCATGAAACTTCACAGACTCATCAGAAGTGCGAAAACTGGGCAAGTTTTGGGGTTTCATGATAATCTGCAAAGGAATGGCTCAGTAGCGCCCCCTAAAAATATTCTACGGAACAGCCCCTGAAGGTAGTTTAACCTACGTGTCTGAAACTTGGTAGGCATATGTAACACACCAAGACGTACAAAAAAGCCTCTTGAGCCCATGCCCTAAACCCAACAGGAAGTCGGCCATTTTGAATTGAATGTGCAATTTTGATGCATTTTTGGCCATTTGCAGGGGTCGTAAATGGACGATCTCCTCCTAGAGATTTTGTCCGATCGACTTCAAACTTGGTCTGTCCCATCTACATAAGTTGAAGACCAAAAGTTATCAAAAAAATTGACTTTTCGTCACACCGTGTGGCCGTTGTGGGACCTCAAACTTCGCTACAAACAGGAAGTAGTATTATAACACAGGAAGTAGTTTATAACTCCAGCATACATTGTCCAATCTTCCCCAAACTTCACAGGATTGATGACAGTCCTGCTCTGAAGAGATCTACATGTCAATAATTTGTGATTAATATAGCGCCCCCTACTGGTAATAGAAAATGTCATGTTTTACACTTTGAAGCACATCTCCTCCAAAGTTGACCACATCAACGTCAAACTTGGGGAAATTATCCATAAGGCCTTGATGATGCTTTCTATTGAATACTGTGAGTTTTCGTCAAAGGGCGTGACCATGGCGTGGCGGGGAACTTTGATGTTTCGCCATGATGACAAAAGTAGCTGTAACTTGACTCTACGTGGACATATCTTTCCAAAACTTCACACATATGATAACAGTCCAGCCCTGAAAACATCTACAGAGGAAATTTGAATCAGCATCATAGCGCCACCTACTGGCGGCAGAAAGTTACTTTTTTCATTCTCTCATGTCCCTCTTCTACCAGGTTCACCCGACCCACCTCAATTTTGCTGAGACATAGTCCCAAGACTTTGATGATGATCACACCAGAAGCTTTTGAGGTTTCAGCAAACACTGTCACTGTGGCAACGCCTTATTCGCCATAAAACACAAAGTTGTTTTTGAGGGGTAAGGGATGCTTGTAATGTCATGAAACTTGGTACACATACAAGAAGTTCCGATGTGTGTTGTGTGATGTGATTTATCTGCTTTGATGTGCCAACATGGCTCAACGGCGCCCCCTACAATTTTTCAAAAAAGCAGCCCCCGACGCTGGTTTGACCTACATCTATGAAACTTGGTACGTACATGCATCACTGAAAGACGTACAAAAAAGGCTCTTGCAACCATGTGCCAAACCCAACAGGAAGTCCGCCATTTTGAATTTGCTTGTAAGTGGTTCACAACTTCACCATACATGTTCCAATCTTCCCCAAACTTCACAGGATTGATGACAGTCCTGCCCTGCACACATCTATACGCCAATACTTGGTTATTAGTACGGTGCCACCTACTGGCAAAATAACATGTCCTCGTATGATTTGAGGGATATGACGTGTAACTCCAACGTGAGGGGTCTGCCTTCGACAGGAATGAAGGGCCGCATCGGCCGGCGTCCTGCCAGCACCCTCGAGTTGCGTGAAGGTGCGAGGGCCCGTTCATCGCTGCTTGCAGCTTTAATTATTATTGTTACTGTTGTTGTCATTAACACAGTGTTTTTTCTGAACTTTATTTAAAACAGTGATCTGGTGTCAGTTATCATGAAGTCTTAATGTCCACACATTTAGGACCAGATTGTCTCTGTGTCTCTGTGTGTGTCTCTGTGTGTGTCTCTGTGTCTCTGTGTGTGCCTCTGTGTGTGTCTCTGTGTGTGTCTCTGTGTCTCTGTGTGTGCCTCTGTGTGTGTCTCTGTGTGTGTCTCTGTGTGTGTCTGTGTGTCTCTGTGTGTCTCTGTGTGTGTCTGTGTGTCTCTGTGTGTCTCTGTGTGTGTCTGTGTGTGTCTGTGTGTCTCTGTGTGTGTCTCTGTGTGTCTCTGTGTGTGTCTGTGTGTCTCTGTGTGTCTCTGTGTGTGTCTGTGTGTCTCTGTGTGTCTCTGTGTGTGTCTGTGTGTCTCTGTGTGTGTCTCTGTGTGTCTCTGTGTGTGTCTGTGTGTCTCTGTGTGTGTCTGTGTGTCTCTGTGTGTCTCTGTGTGTCTCTGTGTGTGTCTGTGTCTCTCTGTGTGTCTCTGTGTGTGTCTGTGTGTCTCTGTGTGTGTCTGTGTGTGTCTGTGTGTCTCTGTGTGTGTCTGTGTGTCTCTGTGTGTGTCTCTGTGTGTCTCTGTGTGTGTCTGTGTGTCTCTGTGTGTGTCTGTGTCTCTCTGTGTCTCTGTGTGTCTCTGTGTGTGTCTGTGTCTCTCTGTGTGTGTCTGTGTGTCTCTGTGTGTGTCTGTGTGTCTCTGTGTGTGTCTCTGTGTGTCTCTGTGTGTGTCTGTGTGTCTCTGTGTGTCTCTGTGTGTCTCTGTGTGTGTCTGTGTGTCTCTGTGTGTGTCTGTGTCTCTCTGTGTCTCTGTGTGTCTCTCTGTGTGTCTGTGTGTGTCTGTGTGTCTCTGTGTGTCTCTGTGTGTGTCTGTGTCTCTCTGTGTGTGTCTGTGTGTCTCTGTGTGTGTCTCTGTGTCTCTCTGTGTGTCTCTGTGTGTGTCTCTGTGTGTGTCTCTGTGTCTCTGTGTGTGTCTCTGTGTCTCTGTGTGTGTCTGTGTGTCTCTGTGTCTCTGTGTGTGTCTCTGTGTGTCTCTGTGTGTGTCTCTGTGTCTCTGTGTGTGTCTCTGTCTCTGTGTCTCTGTGTCTCTGTGTGTGTCTCTGTGTCTCTGTGTGTGTCTGTGTCTCTCTGTGTGTCTGTGTCTCTCTGTGTGTCTCTGTGTCTCTGTGTGTGTCTGTGTGTCTCTGTGTGTCTCTGTGTGTCTGTGTGTGTCTCTGTCTCTGTGTGTCTGTGTGTCTCTGTGTGTGTCTCTGTCTCTGTGTGTCTGTGTGTGCCTCTGTGTGTGTCTCTCTGTGTGTCTCTGTGTGTCTGTGTGTCTCTGTCTCTGTGTCTCTCTGTGTGTCTCTGTGTGTGTCTCTGTCTCTGTCTCAGTGTCTCTGTCTCTGTCTCTGTGTCTGTCTGTCTCAGTGTCTGCCTGTCTCTCTGTCTCTGTGTCTCTGTCTCAGTGTCTCTGTCTCTGTCTCTGTGTCTGTCTGTCTCAGTGTCTCTGTCTCTGTCTCTGTGTCTGTCTGTCTCAGTGTCTCTGTCTCTGTGTGTCTCTCTCTCTGTCTCTGTGTCTCTCTGTCTCTGTGTCTCTGTCTCTGTGTCTGCCTGTCTCTGTGTCTCTGTCTCTTGTGTCTCTCTCTGTCTCTGTGTCTGTCTGTCTCAGTGTCTGCCTGTCTCTCTGTCTCAGTGTCTCTGTCTCTGTGTCTGTCTGTCTCAGTGTCTGCCTGTCTCTCTGTCTCTGTGTCTCTGTCTCTGTGTCTCTCTGTGTGTCTCTGTGTCTCTGTGTCTCTGTCTCTGTCTCTGTGTCTCTCTGTGTGTCTCTGTGTGTGTCTCTGTGTGTGTCTCTGTCTCTGTCTCAGTGTCTGTCTGTCTCAGTGTCTGCCTGTCTCTCTGTCTCTGTCTCTGTGTGTCTCTGTCTCAGTGTCTCTGTCTCTGTCTCAGTGTCTGCCTGTCTCTCTGTCTCAGTGTCTCTGTCTCTGTCTCTGTGTCTGTTTGTCTCAGTGTCTGCCTGTCTCTCTGTCTCTGTGTCTCTGTCTCAGTGTCTCTGTCTCTGTGTCTCTCTGTGTGTCTCTGTGTCTCTGTCTCTGTGTCTCTCTGTGTGTCTCTGTGTGTGTCTCTGTGTGTGTCTCTGTCTCTGTCTCAGTGTCTGTCTGTCTCAGTGTCTGCCTGTCTCTCTGTCTCTGTCTCTGTGTGTCTCTGTCTCAGTGTCTCTCTCTGTCTCTGTGTCTGTCTGTCTCAGTGTCTGCCTGTCTCTCTGTCTCTGTGTCTCTGTCTCTGTGTCTGCCTGTCTCTCTGTCTCTGTCTCTCTGTCTCTGTGTCTCTGTCTCAGTGTCTGCCTGTCTCTCTGTCTCTGTCTCTCTGTCTCTGTGTCTCTGTCTCTGTGTGTCTCTGTGTCTCCCTCCTCTTACCCCCTCCCTCTCATCTATGCGCATGCGCACTGAGCTCCGTGCTTCCTTATTTCCGTGTTGTGTGGCTGTCAGCAGAGTGAGGCGGATCGTCAGACACGGTAGGTGCTGTTTAAACACTCGGTACCGGTACCGGCTCCTCGGTCCTCTCTCTGTGTCTCTCTCCGGTCCTCCGGTTCCTCTCAGCGGCTCTCTGCTGCTGCCGAGGCCGCTCACAGGAGCTTGGAGGCCGGCGGAGAGGGCCGCGGATCACCGCCGACTTTTCCTCCCTCAACCTGTCAGCTCACACACTTCCTCTCAGACCTTCACAATAAGAGCTTGGATTATTCACCTGCTGCGCTCAAATACAGTAGTTTTCTTTTCCTTGACCTGCGTGTTGGCTCATACTTCACTGCGCGGGTTGTTTGTTTGTTTACTGCACTGCGTTTATTTACACATTCAGAGGATCGATACAGAATGTGATCGATAATCGGTGATCGTGTTCAGAGCAGCGGTGTAGAGTTATTACCACGAGCTGCATCTTCACCAGCTGGTCAACACGTCATACCTCAGTTACTGTTACAGTTACTACAGTATATGATACAGTTACTACAGTATATGTTACAGTTACTACAGTATGTTACAGTTGCTACAGTATATGATACAGTTACTGCAGTATATGGTACAGTAACTACAGTATATGATACAGTTACTGCAGTATATGATACAGTAACTACA
The DNA here is from genome assembly GCA_019142605.1 of Cephalopholis sonnerati. NCBI lineage: Eukaryota > Metazoa > Chordata > Actinopteri > Perciformes > Serranidae > Cephalopholis > Cephalopholis sonnerati. The sequence continues at coordinate 38,032,163 of JAGQAX010000021.1, read as the reverse complement.
GTATATGTTACAGTTACTGCAGTATATGTTACAGTTACTGCAGTATATGATACAGTTACTACAGTATATGATACAGTTACTACAGTATATGTTACAGTTACTGCAGTATATGATACAGTTACTGCAGTATATGATACAGTTACTACAGTATATGATACAGTTACAACAGTATATGATACAGTTACTGCAGTATATGATACAGTTACTGCAGTATATGATACAGTTACTACAGTATATGTTACAGTTACAACAGTATATGTTACAGTTACTGCAGTTACAGTTACTACAGTATGTTACAATTACTACAGTTAGTTACTACAGTATATGTTACAGTTACTACAGTATGTTACAGTTACTACAGTTACTACAGTATATGATACAGTTACTACAGTATATGATAGTTACTACAGTACATGATACAGTTACTACAGTATATGATACAGTTACTACAGTATATGATACAGTTACTACAGTTACAGTTACTACAGTATATGATACAGTAAGTACAGTATATGATACAGTTACTACAGTATATGATACAGTAAGTACAGTATATGATACAGTTACTACAGTATATGATACAGTAACTACAGTATATGATACAGTTACTACAGTATATGATACAGTTACTACAGTATATGATACAGTAACTACAGTATATGATACAGTTACTACAGTATATGATACAGTTACTGCAGTATATGATACAGTAAGTACAGTATATGATACAGTTACTACAGTATATGATACAGTTACTACAGTATATGATACAGTAACTACAGTATATGATACAGTTACTACAGTATATGATACAGTTACTACAGTATATGATACAGTTACTGCAGTATATGATACAGTAAGTACAGTATATGATACAGTTACTACAGTATATGATACAGTTGCTACAGTATGTTACAGTTGCTACAGTTACAGTTACTACAGTATATGTTACAGTTACTTCAGTATATGTTACAGTTACTACAGTATGTTACAGTTGCTACAGTTACAACAGTATATGTTACAGTTACTACAGTATGTTACAATTACTACAGTTAGTTACTACAGTATATGTTACAGTTACTACAGTATGTTACAGTTACTACAGTTACAGTTACTACAGTATGTTACAGTTACTACAGTTAGTTACTACAGTATATGTTACAGTTACTACAGTATGTTACAGTTACTACAGTTAGTTACTACTGTATATGTTAGTTACTACAGTTATAGTTACTATAGTATATGTTATAGTTACTACAGTTACAGTTACTACAGCATGTGATACAGTTACAGTTACTAAAGTTACAGTTACCACAGTAAAGTATCAGGAGTAATGAGTACAGCTGTCTGTGTCAGCTGGTGTGTTTCAATCAGTGCTGTGATTGCAGATGGACTTTTATTTTGAAGGGACATATGTGGATTTCCTGTTTGTGTGTGTGTTTTAATGGAGCCTTTTCCTGCTATCATGAAGATGATGACGAGTGTTCAGTCAGTCTGATGGTTATTGATCTATGTATTGATTATGTTATTGATCCACAAACATCATGTTGTTACTGAGATCATTAAAACCAGACTGCCTTCATTTTATACTGTTACTGCCACAGGTACTACTACATGTCACTACATGTTACTACCACAGGTACTACTACTTGTACTACATGTCACTACATGTTACTACCACAGGTACTACTACTTGTACTACATGTCACTACATGTTACTACCACAGGTACTACTACATGTACTACATGTCACTACATGTTACTACCACAGGTACTACTACTTGTACTACATGTCACTACGTGTTACTACCACAGGTACTACTACTTGTACTACATGTCACTACATGTTACTACCACAGGCACTACTACTTGTACTACATGTCACTACATGTTACTACCACAGGTATTACTACATGTCACTACATGTCACTACATGTTACTACCACAGGTACTACTACATGTACTACATGTCACTACGTGTTACTACCACAGGTACTACTACTTGTACTACATGTCACTACGTGTTACTACCACAGGTACTACTACATGTCACTACATGTTACTACCACAGGTACTACTACTTGTACTACATGTCACTACATGTTACTACCACAGGTACTACTACATGTACTACATGTCACCACTTGTTACTACCACAGGTACTACTACATGTACTACATGTCACCACTTGTTACTACCACAGGTACTACTACATGTACTACATGTCACCACGTGTTACTACCACAGGTACTACTACTTGTACTACATGTCACTACGTGTTACTACCACAGGTACTACTACATGTACTACATGTCACTACATGTTACTACCACAGGTACTACTACTTGTACTACATGTCACTACATATTACTACCACAGGTACTACTACATGTACTACATGTCACCACTTGTTACTACCACAGGTACTACTACATGTACTACATGTCACCACTTGTTACTACCACATGTACTACATGTCACCACGTGTTACTACCACAGGTACTACTACATGTACTACATGTCACCACGTGTTACTACCACAGGTACTACTACTTGTACTACATGTCACTACATGTTACTACCACAGGTACTACTACATGTACTACATGTCACCACGTGTTACTACCACAGGTACTACTACATGTACTACATGTCACCACTTGTTACTACCACAGGTACTACTACATGTACTACATGTCACCACTTGTTACTACCACAGGTACTACTACATGTACTACTTGTCACTACATGTTACTACCACAGGTACTACTACTTGTACTACATGTCACTACGTGTTACTACCACAGGTACTACTACATGTACTACATGTCACCACTTGTTACTACCACAGGTACTACTACATGTACTACATGTCACCACGTGTTACTACCACAGGTACTACTACATGTTACTACCACAGGTACTACTACATGTACTACATGTCACTACATGTTACTACCACAGGTACTACTACATGTACTACATGTCACTACGTGTTACTACCACAGGTACTACTACATGTACTACATGTCACCACGTGTTACTACCACAGGTACTACTACATGTCACCACGTGTTACTACCACAGGTACTACTACATGTTACTACCACAGGTACTACTACATGTACTACATGTCACTACATGTTACTACCACAGGTACTACTACATGTACTACATGTCACTACGTGTTACTACCACAGGTACTACTACATGTACTACATGTCACCACTTGTTACTACCACAGGTACTACTACATGTACTACATGTCACCAGTTGTTACTACCACAGGTACTACTACATGTACTACATGTCACCACTTGTTACTACCACAGGTACTACTACATGTCACCACTTGTTACTACCACAGGTACTACTACATGTACTACATGTCACTACATGTTACTACCACAGGTACTACTACTTGTACTACATGTCACTACGTGTTACTACCACAGGTACTACTACATGTACTACATGTCACCACTTGTTACTACCACAGGTACTACTACATGTACTACATGTCACCACGTGTTACTACCACAGGTACTACTACATGTTACTACCACAGGTACTACTACATGTACTACATGTCACTACATGTTACTACCACAGGTACTACTACATGTACTACATGTCACTACGTGTTACTACCACAGGTACTACTACATGTACTACATGTCACCACGTGTTACTACCACAGGTACTACTACATGTCACCACGTGTTACTACCACAGGTACTACTACATGTTACTACCACAGGTACTACTACATGTACTACATGTCACTACATGTTACTACCACAGGTACTACTACATGTACTACATGTCACTACGTGTTACTACCACAGGTACTACTACATGTACTACATGTCACCACGTGTTACTACCACAGGTACTACTACATGTACTACATGTCACTACGTGTTACTACCACAGGTACTACTACATGTACTACATGTCACCACGTGTTACTACCACAGGTAGTACTACATGTACTACATGTCACTACGTGTTACTACCACAGGTACTACTACATGTACTACATGTCACTACGTGTTACTACCACAGGTACTACTACATGTACTACATGTCACTACGTGTTACTACCACAGGTACTACTACATGTATTGCATGACTCACTTGTATATTTCCTGTCTCATCAGAACAGAACCAAAGATGAAGAACAAAGTCACCAGCACTCAAGGTAACACACACACACATGTTTGTATTTCTATCTTTGTGAGGACCCTCATTGTCATAATACATTTCCAAGCCCCTTACCCTTACCTTACCCGTCTCAACTAAGTGCCTAACCCTAAGCAGAAGGGAGTAGAGGAGAGAGAGAAGCCAAGCCCCCCCCCCATTTCATAAGTCGGTGCGCCTGATGAAGGCCAAACTAGGCCGAAATATTGCACAAGGCCCAACAATTTTCATGGCTCTTAGCCTAATTTTTTGAACCCCCCCCACTTATGAGTGGTGGTCTTCCTTAGGGGCTAGCGTGGACAGGAGTGTCCTGGGAGTACAAGATGGACCGTGCATTGTCCCCTCTCCGCCTTGGATGAGGGGACTCCCCTTTCCCCAAATCCTAACCCTAACCAAAACCTAATTCTAACCTGAACCCTAAAACTAAGTCCTAACCCGCAGACAGGCCTATGAAAAAGTCAGGACCGACCAAAATGTCCTCACTTTGTTGCTAAAATACACTTTTTGGTGTAGCATGTACAAGAACACAAACACACACACACACACACACACATATAAACCTGCCGATCCACCTGGATGAAATCCTGCCCTCCGATTGGCTCTCTGTTAGGATCAGTTTAACCTCTTCCAGGACACAGGACACATTCTCAAGGATATTTGGAACATCCTTGGAGATGTTCTGGGGTCTATGAAGAGCTCATAGCATCAGTCCTGTCCTGTAATTAGCTCATAGCATCAGTCCTGTCCTGTAATTAGCTCTCAGCAGCAGTTAGTATTAGAGTCCACGGCGTTGCCATCTCACGTGTTCACACTCTTCTTGTGAGCATTTGAACGCAGCATGAGATGCTCTGTGACCTCACAATTAAAGGGACAGTTCGCCCCACATTAAAACTACATGTGTCCTCTGAGCTGTAGAGTTGCAGATTGCTGTAACCGTAGTAACAACATGTGTGTGTGTGTGTTTTGGTGTTCAGTGAGTGTGAAGCGACGGTCCTGGTCCTGGCAGCAGTACCTGAACGAACAGAAAGCTGAAGCTGCTCCTCTGTCACTGTTTACACAGGTAACACACACACACACACACACACTTTGTTTACTATTGTACAGTGACCTTGAGTATTATTATTAGTATTACCACACACACACACACTTTGTTTACTATTGTACAGTGACCTTGAGTATTATTATTAGTATTACCACACACACACACACTTTGTTTACTATTGTACAGTGACCTTGAGTATTATTATTAGTATTACCACACACACACACACTTTGTTTACTATTGTACAGTGACCTTGAGTATTATTATTAGTATTACCACACACACACACACTTTGTTTACTATTGTACAGTGACCTTGAGTATTATTAGTATTACCACAGGTGTCTCGGGGGTCCTGACCTTTCATTGGTTCTTTAGAGTGAGGTCTCTCACCTGATTGGCTTAAACAAACACACTTCCTGTTTGTTAAACACTCGACCTTCATAAGTCGTATCCTGATAGGTTGGATTGTAGTCGCATTAGTCTGTCTCTGACCTGTCTGTCTCTGTCTCTGTCTCTGACCTGTCTGTCTCTGTCTCTGTCTTGTCTGTCTCTGTTTCTGGCCTGTCTGTCTCTGACCTGTCTGTCTCTGTCTCTGTCTCTGTCTCTGTCCTGTCTGTCTCTGTCTCTGTCTTGTCTGTCTCTGTTTCTGGCCTGTCTGTCTCTGACCTGTCTGTCTCTGTCTCTGTCTCTGTCTCTGTCCTGTCTGTCTCTGTCTCTGTCTTGTCTGTCTCTGTTTCTGGCCTGTCTGTCTCTGTTTCTGGCCTGTCTGTCTCTGTCTCTGTCTCTGTCTCTGTCCTGTCTGTCTCTGTCTCTGACCTGTCTGTCTCTGTCTCTGTCCTGTCTGTCTCTGACCTGTCTGTCTCTGTCTCTGACCTGTCTGTCTCTGTCTCTGTCCTGTCTGTCTCTGTTTCTGGCCTGTCTGTCTCTGACCTGTCTGTCTCTGTCTCTGTCTCTGTCCT
>JAGQAX010000021.1:38000957-38023457 GCA_019142605.1 Cephalopholis sonnerati | reverse complement strand
GTGAAGCTGTCGATCAGTGCGCAGCGTGTGATGACTGACAGGTGTGTTTTCGTCCAATCAGAGAGCTCCACACAGTTTCCAGGTCAATCAGAAACTGGAGGCGGTCGACAGGAGGAACCCCATGTTAATCCGCGTCGCCACGGTAACAGATACAGAAGACTACAGAGTGAAGGTACCTTTGACCTGTCTTTCTACCTGTCTGTCTACGTGTGCGATGTCATGATTGTGTGATGATGTCACCAGGTGTGATTACCTGCAGGTTCATTATGACGGCTGGTCGCAGCAGTTTGACGTGTGGTGTGACAGCGACCTCTGTGACCTTCATCCTGTCGGCTGGTGTCAACGCACAGGACACCCGTTGGAGCCCCCGCCAGGTGAGACAGACAGGTCAGAGACAGTGAGACAGACAGGCTTTCTGATTCTAACAGTGTTCCCTCTGTGTGGGTGAGACAGGTTCCTCCCCCCTGTCCTCCCCCTCTCAGGGTGTCTGTCCCACTCCAGGCTGCAGAGGGGTCGGACACATCAAAGGAGCCAAATACACCGGACACCACAGGTACATACACCTGCCGAGTCATGTCTCTGTCTGCCGAGTCATGTCTCTGTATACCGAGTCATGTGTCTGTCTGCCGAGTCATGTCTCTGTATACCGAGTCATGTGTCTGTATACCGAGTCATGTGTCTGTCTGCCGAGTCATGTGTCTGTATACCGAGTCATGTCTCTGTATACCGAGTCATGTGTCTGTATACCGAGTCATGTCTCTGTATACCGAGTCATGTGTCTGTATACCGAGTCATGTCTCTGTCTGCCGAGTCATGTCTCTGTATACCGAGTCATGTGTCTGTCTGCCGAGTCATGTCTCTGTATACCGAGTCATGTGTCTGTATACCGAGTCATGTGTCTGTCTGCCGAGTCATGTCTCTGTATACCGAGTCATGTGTCTGTATACCGAGTCATGTCTCTGTATACCGAGTCATGTGTCTGTCTGCCGAGTCATGTCTCTGTATATCGAGTCATGTGTCTGTATACCGAGTCATGTGTCTGTATAACGAGTCATGTCTCTGTCTGCCGAGTCATGTCTCTGTATACCGAGTCATGTGTCTGTCTGTCGAGTCATGTCTCTGTCTGCCGAGTCATGTCTCTGTATACCGAGTCATGTGTCTGTATACCGAGTCATGTCTCTGTCTGCTGAGTCATGTCTCTGTCTGCCAAGTCATGTGTCTGTCTGCCGAGTCATTTGTCTGTATACCGAGTCATGTCTCTGTCTGCTGAGTCATGTCTGTCTGTCGAGTCATGTCTCTGTCTGCTGAGTCATTTCTCTGTATACCGAGTCATGTCTCTGTCTTCTGAGTCATGTCTCTGTAGACAGAGTCATGTCTCTGTCTGCCGAGTCATGCCTCTGTCTGTCGAGTCATGTCTGTCTGTCGAGTCATGTCTCTGTCTGTCGAGTCATGTCTCTGTATACCGAGTCATGTGTCTGTCTGCTGAGTCATGCCTCTGTCTGTCGAGTCATGTCTGTCTGTCAAGTCATGTCTCTGTCTGTCGAGTCATGTCTCTGTATACCGAGTCATGTCTCTGTCTGCTGAGTCATGTTTCTGTATACCGAGTCATGTGTCTGTCTGTCGAGTCATGTATCTGTCTGCTGAGTCATGCCTCTGTCTGTCGAGTCATGTCTGCCTGTCGAGTCATGTCGCTATTTGCTGAGTCATGTCTCTGTCTACCGAGTCATGTATCTGTCTGCTGAGTCATGCCTCTGTCTGTCGAGTCATGTCTGTCTGTCGAGTCATGTATCTGTCTGCTGAGTCATGCCTCTGTCTGTCGAGTCATGTCGCTATTTGCTGAGTCATGTCTCTGTCTACCGAGTCATGTATCTGTCTGCTGAGTCATGCCTCTGTCTGTCGAGTCATGTCTGTCTGTCGAGTCATGTATCTGTCTGCTGAGTCATGCCTCTGTCTGTCGAGTCATGTCGCTGTCTGCTGATTCATGTCTCTGTCTGTTGAGTCATGTATCTGTCTGCTGAGTCATGTCTCTATCTGTCGAGTCATGTCTGTCTGTCGAGTCATGTCTCTGTATACCGAGTTATGTAGCTGTCTGCTGAGTCATGCCTCTGTCTGTCGAGTCATGTCTGTCTGTCAAGTCATGTCTCTGTCTGTCGAGTCATGTCTCTGTATACCGAGTCATGTCTCTGTCTGCTGAGTCATGTTTCTGTATACCGAGTCATGTGTCTGTCTGTCGAGTCATGTATCTGTCTGCTGAGTCATGCCTCTGTCTGTCGAGTCATGTCTGCCTGTCGAGTCATGTCGCTATTTGCTGAGTCATGTCTCTGTCTACCGAGTCATGTATCTGTCTGCTGAGTCATGCCTCTGTCTGTCGAGTCATGTCTGTCTGTCGAGTCATGTATCTGTCTGCTGAGTCATGCCTCTGTCTGTCGAGTCATGTCGCTATTTGCTGAGTCATGTCTCTGTCTACCGAGTCATGTATCTGTCTGCTGAGTCATGCCTCTGTCTGTCGTGTCATGTCTGTCTGTCGAGTCATGTATCTGTCTGCTGAGTCATGCCTCTGTCTGTCGAGTCATGTCGCTGTCTGCTGATTCATGTCTCTGTCTGTTGAGTCATGTATCTGTCTGCTGAGTCATGTCTCTATCTGTCGAGTCATGTCTGTCTGTCGAGTCATGTCTGTCTGTCGAGTTATGTAGCTGTCTGCTGAGTCATGCCTCTGTCTGTCGAGTCATGTCTGTCTGTCGAGTCATGTCGCTGTCTGCTGATTCATGTCTCTGTCTGTCGAGTCATGTATCCGTCTCCTGAGTCATGCCTCTGTCGTCGAGCCATGTATCTGTCTGCTGAGTCATGTCTCTGTCTGTCGAGTCATGTCTGTCTGTCGAGTCATGTTTCTGTCTGTCGAGTCGTGTCTCTGTGCTGATTCATGTCTCTGTCTGTCGAGTCATGTATCTGTCTGCTGAGTCATGCCTCTGTCTGTTGAGTCATGTATCTGTCTGCTGAGTCATGTCTCTGTCGAGTCATGTCTATCTGTCGAGTCATGTCTGTCTGTCGAGTCGTGTCTCTGTGCTGATTCATGTATCTGTCTGCTGACTCATGTTTCTGCCGTGTCCCGCCCAGTGCCTTCGGCTGTCCATACTCAGACATTAATATGCGTAAAGAGGTGGTGCTTCCTGATAGGCTGGGAGGAGAGAAAGTCGTCACCCTCGTACCTGTCACCATTTATCACCATGGCAACCAGTCAGACAGGTAACCACAGTCTGTGGAGAATGTTTCCTTAAAACACCTGTGTTTGTATTTAAGTGAATGGTTCAGTCTGTCTGTCTCTCCACCTGTCTGTCACTCTACCTGTCTGTCACTCTACCTGTTTGTCTCTCTACCTTTCTGTCCCCACCTGTCTGTCACTCTACCTGTCTGTCACTCTACCTGTTTGTCTCTCTACCTTTCTGTCCCCACCTGTCTGTCTCTCTCTACCTGTCTGTCACTCTACCTGTTTGTCTCTCTACCTTTCTGTCCCCACCTGTCTGTCTCTCTCTACCTGTCTGTCTCTCTACCTATCTGTCTCTCTACCTTTCTGTCCCCACCTGTCTGTCTCTCTCTACCTGTCTGTCTCTCTACCTATCTGTCTCTCTACCTTTCTGTCCCCACCTGTCTGTCTCTCTACCCGTCTGTCTCTCTACCTTTCTGTCGCCACCTGTCTGTCTCTCTTTACCTGTCTGTCTCTCTACATGTCTGTCTCTCTTTACTTGTCTGTCCACACCTGTCTGTCTCCACTTGTGTGTTTCTCTACCTGTCTGTCTCCACCTTTCTGTCTCTCTACCTGTCTCCCTACCTGTTTGTCTCTTTACTTGTACGTCCCCACCTGTCTGTCTCAACCTGTCTGTTTCTCTACCTGTCTGTCTCCTTGCTGTCTGTCCCCACCTGTCTGTCTCAATCTGTCTGTTTCTCTACCTGTCTGTCTCCACATGTCTTTTTCTCCACCTGTCTGTCTCTCTACCTGCCTGTCTCTACCTGTCTGTCTCTTAACCTGTTCGTCCCCACTTGTCTGTATCTCTACCTGTCTGTCCCCACCTGTCTGTCTCCACTTGTCTGTCTCTCTACTTGTTTGTCTTTCTACATGTCTGTCTCTCTGCCTGTCTCTCCCCACCTGTCTGTCTCTCTGATGAACAGGAGGAGCGTTCAGGTGAAAGCTGAGCCCAGGGACGAGACTCTGCTGCTTCCTCTGGGGAAGAGAAGAAGACTGACAGATAGGTGAGACAGACAGACAGACACAGACAGACAGTTTTTATGTCTGAATACCTGGTGAGTGTGTGTGTGGGTGATGATGAAGGAGCTCCCTGATTGGCTCGTTCTTCCTGGAGGTGAAAACTCTCGACCATCAAACATGATCTTCTTCAGAGTGACCTCGTGATCAGACCTGTCTGTCTCTCCCGCACTTGTCCTTAGAATAGATGACAGGATCATGAGAAGTGTGTGTGTGGGTGTGTTGTGAGTAGATTATCTGTGTGTGTGTGTTATATAAACCTGGGTTATATAACACACACACACACACACACACACACACACACACACACGTTCAATCAGGAGCCAGACGTGTTGAATACTTTAACAAAGGTGTGAGTGTCTTACTTCCTGTCAGCCTCTAAACTCACTGCAGGATGTTGTGATGTGCAAATGATTTCAAAATAAAAGCATTTCCTGCTCCAACATGAACAACAGAGTTGTTTGGTGTTAGTAGTGACAGAGGATTCTGTGTGAGGTGAAAGGCACAGGTGAATACAGGTGAAGTCAAAACAGGAAGTTAGTGATTGTAGTTTGTGAGCAGCTGCAGCAGAGACACAGATCATGGAGGACTTAGGAACTACAGGAAATCAGTCTACAGCCATAGACCTGCTTAACTCTCTGTCTCTGGGCTCCGCCCCCAGACTGTCCCAGCCAACCAAATTCCTGCGTGTGAAACAAGAAGATGAGGAGCTTCACATCCGAGCCCTCGGCCCAGGTAGAGTACACTCAGGTACAGGTGTGTTGGATGATGATGGTGATGATGATGATGATGATGATGATGATGATGATGATGATGATGATGTCACAGTCAGGTACAGGTGTGTTGGATGATGATGATGATGATGATGTTGTCACAGTCAGGTACAGGTGTGTTGGATGATGATGATGATGATGATGTTGTCACAGTCAGGTACAGGTGTGTTGGATGATGATGATGATGATGATGTTGTCACAGTCAGGTACAGGTGTGTTGGACGATGATGATGATGATGATGATGTCACAGTCAGGTACAGGTGTGTTGGATGATGATGATGATGTCAGTCAGGTACAGGTGTGTTGGACGATGATGATGATGATGATGTCACAGTCAGGTACAGGTGTGTTGGATGATGATGATGATGATGATGATGATGATGTCACAGTCAGGTACAGGTGTGTTGGATGATGATGATGATGATGTCGTCAGGTATAGGTGTGTTGGATGATGATGATGATGATGATGTCACAGTCAGGTACAGGTGTGTTGGATGATGATGATGAAGAAGATGATGATGATGATGATGATGATGTCACAGTCAGGTACAGGTGTATTGGATGATGATGATGAAGAAGATGATGATGATGATGATGTCACAGTCAGGTACAGGTGTGTTGGATGATGATGATGATGATGATGATGATGATGATGATGATGTCACAGTCAGGTACAGGTGTGTTGGATGATGATGATGATGATGATGATGTCACAGTCAGGTACAGGTGTGTTGGATGATGATGATGATGATGATGATGATGATGTCACAGTCAGGTACAGGTGTGTTGGATGATGATGATGCTGATGATGATGTCACAGTCAGGTACAGGTGTGTTGGACGATGATGATGATGATGATGATGTCACAGTCAGGTACAGGTGTGTTGGATGATGATGATGTCACAGTCAGGTACAGGTGTGTTGGATGATGATGATGATGATGTCACAGTCAGGTACAGGTGTGTTGGATGATGATGATGCTGATGATGATGTCACAGTCAGGTACAGGTGTGTTGGACGATGATGATGCTGATGATGATGTCACAGTCAGGTACAGGTGTGTTGGATGATGATGATGATGATGATGTCACAGTCAGGTACAGGTGTGTTGGATGATGATGATGCTGATGATGATGTCACAGTCAGGTACAGGTGTGTTGGACGATGATGATGCTGATGATGATGTCACAGTCAGGTACAGGTGTGTTGGATGATGATGATGCTGATGATGATGTCACAGTCAGGTACAGGTGTGTTGGACGATGATGATGCTGATGATGATGTCACAGTCAGGTACAGGTGTGTTGGATGATGATGATGTCACAGTCAGGTACAGGTGTGTTGGATGATGATGATGATGATGATGTCACAGTCAGGTACAGGTGTGTTGGATGATGATGATGATGATGATGATGTCGTCAGGTATAGGTGTGTTGGATGATGATGATGATGATGATGTCACAGTCAGGTACAGGTGTGTTGGATGATGATGGTGATGATGATGATGATGATGATGATGATGATGATGATGATGATGATGTCACAGTCAGGTACAGGTGTGTTGGATGATGATGATGATGATGATGATGTCACAGTCAGGTACAGGTGTGTTGGATGATGATGATGATGATGATGATGTCACAGTCAGGTACAGGTGTGTTGGATGATGATGATGATGTCAGTCAGGTACAGGTGTGTTGGACGATGATGATGATGATGTCACAGTCAGGTACAGGTGTGTTGGATGATGATGATGATGATGATGATGATGTCACAGTCAGGTACAGGTGTGTTGGATGATGATGATGATGATGATGTCACAGTCAGGTACAGGTGTGTTGGACGATGATGATGATGATGATGTCACAGTCAGGTACAGGTGTGTTGGATGATGATGATGATGATGATGATGTCACAGTCAGGTACAGGTGTGTTGGACGATGATGATGATGATGATGTCACAGTCAGGTACAGGTGTGAAGGCTCACTGACATGAAAACACTGGCACTGTCATTCACACCCTCCCTCCTTCCTCCCGCCCTTCCCCCCCTCCTTCTCTCTGTCTCCCTCCTCATTGTGTTTCCATGGAAACAGCAGGCAGATGAAGTGGCTGTTTCCATGGTTACTGCTCACCATGGTAACTGCTGTGTCGGTTGTGTTATACCCTCTGAAGGACTGCAGGCTCTCGGCTGCTCCTGTCTCTGATCGCCGATCAGTCACGGCTCACATGATGCCTGTCTCACTGCTCAGGGTCGAGGGTTTCCGCTGGTCCTCGTCACCCTTCATCTTGGCAGCCATGTTAGATGTAGTCCAAGTCTTTACACATGGCTGTTCAATTACAAATCCAATATGGCTGGATTTTAAAACCAGAAGATGTGGATGTGTCAGATGTTTTCAGCAGCGAGCAAACAAGTTTTAAACTGGACAATTAAATGTCTGTCTCACAATGTATGTCTTGTTGGTTTGGGATAGACTTGGCAGTGGGAGGAGTTATCTGTCTTTTCACTCAGTCTGTAAAAGGTGCTGTTCACAGGTGACGCCGGGTAAAGCCCCGCCCACGCACACACTCACAGACACATTCACACCCTAATCCTTTTTCAGAGTGCAGTTAAGACAACATCTGAAAAAAGGCCTGATTTACCACATCATGTACACAACGGTCACAGACTCACAGACTCACTCTGAAACAGCCGTACGTGCTGATTGTACATGATACCGCTATGTTATCCTCCGAAATATGTTCCCCTGACTGTGACTGTTCTCACGCCATTCTAAGGTGTTGTCCTGTGGTTACTAAGGTGTTGTCCTGTGGTTACTAAGGTGTTGTCCTGTGGTTACTAAGGTATTGTTAGGTGTTACTAAGGTGTTGTCCTGTGGTTACTAAGGTGTTGCTAGGTGTTACTAAGGTGTTGTCCTGTGGTTACTAAGGTGTTGCTAGGTGTTACTAAGGTGTTGTCCTGTGGTTACTAAGGTGTTGTTAGGTGTTACTAAGGTGTTGTCCTGTGGTTACTAAGGTGTTGTCCTGTGGTTACTAAGGTGTTGTTAGGTGTTACTAAGGTGTTGTCCTGTGGTTACTAAGGTGTTGCTAGGTGTTACTAAGGTGTTGTTAGGTGTTACTAAGGTGTTGTCCTGTGGTTACTAAGGTGTTGCTAGGTGTTACTAAGGTGTTGTTAGGTGTTACTAAAGTGTTGTCCTGTGGTTACTAAGGTGTTGTCCTGTGGTTACTAAGTTGTTGTTAGGTGTTACTAAGGTGTTGTTAGGTGTTACTAAAGTGTTGTCCTGTGGTTACTAAGGTGTTGTCCTGTGGTTACTAAGGTGTTGCTAGGTGTTACTAAGGTGTTGTTAGGTGTTACTAAAGTGTTGTCCTGTGGTTACTAAGGTGTTGTCCTGTGGTTACTAAGTTGTTGTTAGGTGTTACTAAGGTGTTGCCAGGTGTTACTAAAGTGTTGCTAGGTGTTACTAAGGTGTTGTTAGGTGTTACTAAGGTGTTGTCCTGTGGTTACTAAGGTGTTGCTAGGTCTTACTAAGGTGTTGTCCTGTGGTTACTAAGGTGTTGTTAGGTGTTACTAAGGTGTTGTCCTGTGGTTACTAAGGTGTTGTCATGTGGTTACTAAGGTGTTGCTAGGTGTTACTAAGGTGTTGTCCTGTGGTTACTAAGGTGTTGTTAGGTGTTACTAAGGTGTTGTCATGTGGTTACTAAGGCGTTGGATCATAAAGGTGTTGCCATGTGGTTACTAAGGTGTTGGATCATAAAGGTGTTGTCCTGTGGTTACTAAGGTGTTGTCCTGTGGTTACTAAGGTGTTGTCATGTGGTTACTAAGGTGTTGCTAGGTGTTACTAAGGTGTTGTTAGGTGTTACTAAGGTGTTGTCCTGTGGTTGCTAAGGTGTTGTCCTGTGGTTACTAAGGCGTTGGATCATAAAGGTGTTGCCGTGTGGATACTAAGGTGTTGTCATGTGGTTACTAAGGCGTTGGATCATAAAGGTGTTGCCGTGTGGTTACTAAGGTGTTGTCATGTGGTTGCTAAGGTGTTGTCCTGTGGTTACTCAGGTTTTGGATCATAAAGGTGTTACCATGTGGTTACTAAGGTGTTGTCATGTGGTTGCTAAGGTGTTGTCCTGTGGTTACTCAGGTTTTGGATCATAAAGGTGTTGCTGTGTGGTTGCTAAGGTGTTGTCCTGTGGTTACTCAGGTTTTGGATCATAAAGGTGTTGTCGTGTGGTTGCTAAGGTGTTGTCCTGTGGTTACTCAGGTTTTGGATCATAAAGGTGTTACCATGTGGTTACTAAGGTGTTGTCATGTGGTTGCTAAGGTGTTGTCCTGTGGTTACTCAGGTTTTGGATCATAAAGGTGTTGTCATGTGGTTGCTAAGGTGTTGTCCTGTGGTTACTCAGGTTTTGGATCATAAAGGTGTTACCATGTGGTTACTAAGGTGTTGTCATGTGGTTGCTAAGGTGTTGTCCTGTGGTTACTCAGGTTTTGGATCATAAAGGTGTTGCTGTGTGGTTGCTAAGGTGTTGTCCTGTGGTTACTCAGGTTTTGGATCATAAAGGTGTTGTCGTGTGGTTACTAAGGTGTTGTCATGTGGTTGCTAAGGTGTTGTCCTGTGGTTACTCAGGTTTTGGATCATAAAGGTGTTGTCGTGTGGTTGCTAAGGTGTTGTCCTGTGGTTACTCAGGTTTTGGATCATAAAGGTGTTGCCGTGTGGTTGCTAAGGTGTTGTCCTGTGGTTACTCAGGTTTTGGATCATAAAGGTGTTGCCGTGTGGTTGCTAAGGTGTTGTCATGTGGTTGCTAAGGTGTTGTCCTGTGGTTACTCAGGTTTTGGATCATAAAGGTGTTGCCGTGTGGTTACTAAGGTGTTGTCATGTGGTTACTAAGGCGTTGGATCATAAAGGTGTTGTCATGTGGTTGCTAAGGTGTTGTCCTGTGGTTACTAAGGTGTTGTTAGTGTTTTTTCAGAGACTGTCTGTCTCTCCAGCAGCAGAGTCCAGTCTGCAGGCCGCCCTCCACCAGTCTGTCTTCCTGTCAGCCATGTCGGCGCAGCCTGGCCGCGACCTGTCGCTCTGCTGGGAGCAACACCGCAAACTGCTGCCGGGTGTCGCTGGAGTCCAGGCCGAGACGGTCCAACACTGGAGTGTCCAGCAGGTCAGAACGACAGGTCACAGAAAGAGAGAAAACCTAGATAGGGAGAGACAGGTGTGTGTTTGACCTGTCTGTCTCTCTGCAGGTGTCAGACTTCGTTGAGTCTCTTCCCGGCTGTGAGGAACAGGCCAAACAGTTCAGAGACGAGGTGAGACAACCAATGAGCTGCTGTAGATTAGATCATATCAAATTGACCCTGCTGTGATCTGATTGGTTCTTGCTTTTGTCTGTCTAGCAAATTGATGGGCGGGCCTTCCTCTTACTTACCCAGCGGGACATTGTCAGGATCATGTCAATCAAACTTGGTCCCGCCCTCAAGATCTACAACTCCATCCTGATGTTCAAACACGCCGAGGACAGGAGCCAATCACAGGCTGCTGCGGACAGCAGCCAATCACACGTTGCCGAGGACAGGAGCCAATCACAGGCTGCTGCGGACAGCAGCCAATCACACGTCGCAGAGGACATGAGCCAATCACAAGCTGCAGAGGACATGAGCCAATCACAAGCTGCAGAGGACATGAGCCAATCACATGCCGCCGAAGACAGGAGTCAGTCACAAGCTCAGGAAGGAAACCAATCACATGCTGCAGAGGACAGGAACCAATCACATGCTGAGGAATCCTCTGTTCTGTGGGAGGGGCTTCATTGTCCATCCAATGAGATTTAAATTTCTGATGTCACACATCTAATCTCAGGTGTTCCTGTCGGCAGGTAGGCATCAGTCACATGACGTCACGCTGGACGTTCATCACACAGAAGAAAACGAGAC
Organism: Cephalopholis sonnerati; assembly: GCA_019142605.1. Taxonomy (NCBI): domain Eukaryota; kingdom Metazoa; phylum Chordata; class Actinopteri; order Perciformes; family Serranidae; genus Cephalopholis; species Cephalopholis sonnerati. The sequence goes on along the minus strand of JAGQAX010000021.1, from coordinate 38,012,510 downwards.
AAACACAAAAAGTTTGTTGAGTCACCTGAGATCAATTTCAGGCTCCGCCTCTTTGGAGGCGCGGGGCTTAATTCAGGTGAACTGTACTGAGACTGAACTCGCCAAAACCAGGACCAGTGTGTAAAGGATTCTGGGAGGTTGAGGCCTAAGAGACACAGCTGGCTTGCGTTCAGGCTGGACAGGTGGACCTGAAATGGTTCTCAGGTGTCCTCGCTAGCATCGTTCGCCACAAAATGAAGAAATGAACAAAAAGTCGTTTTATTTCATTTACGACAAAAAAAATCTCTCCGAAAACAGCTGCTGCCATCTGATTGGCTGAGACCCTTAAAACACACCAAAAACACATCACAGACCATTTCTATCTAAATTCTAAATCTCCAACAGTAATAATTCAGAGACAGGATGTGTCCTGCGTCTCTACAAACATGTTCCAGGTGACCAGGCTCTGAATTCCCATCAACACCAAAACAATAACAACAAGTAAAGGAATCAGTGTTTATCAATCAGTCACGCACAGAGGCACAACACATTCACTGAGGACAAACCAGACCTCTCATCACTTTGAGAAAACATCTTCAAATACTAAGAAATTTCCAATAATATGTTTAAAGTAGGGCTGTCAAATAATTCATTTATCAAAACGCCATCAATCGCTGAGTGTCAGTCGTTAATCTCTATTAATCACATTTTTAATCCCATGTTTAAAATTCCATTATTTTGCTTTTCAAATCAGTTTGAAGTCCATATTAACGAGGTGAAACAATGCTGACCAGAGTGTTTTGATTGGGATCAAATGAAATCAAAGAGGTTGACTTTATGATCTTGACCTTTATGACCTCGACTTACTGATGTCCAGTGATCCGGTTCATGTGACAGCACCGTCCCTTTTCAGGAGTTCATGTTTAGTGTCTCTCTGATTCACACAGGTCCTGTACGTGTCAAACTGTTGTCCCCCCCCCGACGGTAAGACATATGACATGTCCACCTGAGGACGTCCCTTTAATACATCACATACCTGTGTGTCTGTGTCGCTCTGCAGTTACACCTCCAAAACACCATAGGGCGACTTCATAGAGACAGTTTCAAACACCAATCAGCTTCACTATAACTGGCAGCATTCACAGACAAACACTTGTCTTTATCTGGACACATTTTCCCCACAAATACAGCATGCTAACGTTATTAGTACAAGCCTATGGCATTTTCCATTGTATAAATTAGCCTAGCAGCTAGCAGAGATTTCCTCTGCTCATTGAAAACCAGGGACAACAGCAACATTTACCAAAGGTAACGTTACTAAATTCAGCTCCATTACAGCTCACAAAGTTCACTGACAAAACAACTGTCTTATACTAAACATGTTTTCCAAACAAATACAACATGCTAAAGTTGTTAGCACAAGCCTATGGCATTTTACATTGTATAAATTAGCCTAGTGGCTAGTGGACTTTTCCTCTACCCACATGAATCCAGGTCTGCAGTCAGCTGTGGCGATGTGGTCGCTCGCTGACATCAGTCTGATTGGCTGATCACCTGTGAGCTGAGCTGGTAGGTGGAGCTCAGACTCAAAGAACTTGAGTGATATTTGACTTCAGTTTGACTGGGGGAGCAGATCACTGCTGACCGTCAGCTGAGCCGCCTGGAGCTTTGAAGTGAACGGAGACGTTCAGAAGCTCAGTGGTGACTTATCTCACATCACTGCTGCAGCAGGAAGCTTGACTACAAGTAAGGGTGTGTCCAAGGGACAAAATAGCAGCACGCAATCAACATGATTTTAAAAAATGAATGCCTTATGTTCAGACCTTAATCGCATCGCGATTACCGTGTTAATGCTGAAAGCCCTAGTTTCAAAGTCTCATCATAACGACCCGACAAGATCTCGTAACTGTGATAAATTAGCTTCTTAAATAGGCAAAAAATGATCCTGTGTTTGGCACAAAGGGACACAGGCTTGTGATAATGAGTAGAAGGAAGTCTGTGATACAATCTGAAGATTACAAGAAAAGGTCTCATATCATAACGAGGCGTTTTTCATCTGTTGAATTCTTCTTCCTGTCGTATTGAAGGTTCAGCGTTGTTTTTATGAATGTAAGGGCTCATGAATAATCAGCACACCGCTTTGGAACAAGAAACAGTCAATGACATCACACTGTGGCTCCACCCCCTTTGAAGACATTTTTAAAAATGTGACGTCATTTCCTCCTCAGGATCCTCTCAGGATTTTACTTTGCAGACTTTGTTCGATGACGGTTTGTCACTTTGTGGACAAGACAGATGGTGACATCATCCCAAAGTGCCGCCCCCTCTGCTGTGACTGCTCAGTTTTTGACGGTGGCGCTCTGAAGATGAGAGAGGATGACATCATCTTTGTGAAACTGAAACTCTTTCAGGACCGTTTTTAATTCCAGAGTTTATATTTATAATTTTATTCTCTATCATGAAGAGTATCTACTGTATCTCTATAGATTTCTATTTGAAAGTTTAAATATATATATTTGTATCTGTGTGTTTCTCTCTGCCTCATTCAGTCCTGCTGGGATCCAAACCGACAACCTGTCAGGAAGACTAAGTTTCCTCTGACTCCTCCCACTTGGTGATGTCACTGTGATGTCACACTGAGTGCTGCAGGGGTGACGTTTTTCTGTAGGTCGACTCTGAAGTCAGCGTCGTCCTGGTTTCCTCGTCAAACAGCCAGCAGGATTGTTCTGTTGGATTGAAAGGAAACAAAGGTTTCTGATGCTGACGGTTTGTTCAGTGAGACCATGTTCACTCATAAACACCACTGCATGATTACTGACGCCTAAATTCAGTCAGCCAAAGTAAAAAGCTAACGCTAGGCTGTAAGCTAACCACGGTCACATGACTTAACGTCACTGCCACAACGAGACCATAAAGTCGTGTTCAGTGACATTCTGTAGTCTCATTTAGACACCTGTCAGCAGCCGTCTTTTTAAAGACACGTGAGGGACTTTTTGTTATTTACGGGGGCTCGGGGGAGGGGCACACATTTAAATGGTTGTATTTTACCGCCTTTTAAAAAAAATGCCAAAATGACACCATTTACAGCCAGAAACTGTAAAAACAGATTTTCAAATTTCAGACAGTCCCTGAACACATCATGTGAGACGAAGGCTTCTGTAAAAAAAAAAAAAAAAAAACTTCAAGATTTCATCTGCAACTTATAACATTTAAAATCTAATAACTGATTTATGGAGGGTCATCCATTTACGTCCAGTCACTCAGGGAGGCTCGAGGAAAAATATCTGGAGCTTCAGGGAGGGTCACCCCCCGAGTAGATAAAGACCAGTGTTAGCATGTTAACATGCTAACATGCTAACTCATCTCTGGGCTTTACAACTCATTCCTGCAGCACTCAATAAAGGTGAAGGACCTGAACTCAGACCTGCAGGGGGCGCTCTACTGCACACGCTCAGTTTGTAACATCTATACAACAAAGGGTTCCCTCAGGTCGCCACGATAACGGCTCATGAATTGCGGGTTGTTTTCATGTTTCCAACGATCTGCTGGTGTTTATGTTCAGTTTTTCTGTCAGTGTTTGATGAGATGAATAAAGTTTCTGATCTGATCTGAGTGCTGACGGTTCATTGGTTGATGAAACCAAGTGAATTACCTGGAAACAGTCCAGGTAACAGTTGTTCAGTCCCTCCAGGAGGTCCTGGGCTATTTTTGGAATTGTTGCAGCCTGAAACGTCTGACATCACAGCAGCTTTTTGAAAAAATTGCGATGTTTGCAATGACTTTGCGGGGTCAAGCGGCGATTGCAAAAGTGGTTGTGATACTGTTAACACCTCACAACGTGATGTCATCAGGACATGTTTTACTGCTCAGTTAGAAGCCAACTCACTGAAACGACCTGACTCTGTCGTTTCAGCTGTTTAATAACAGTTGGGTAACATTAGCTGTGTGATGCTAACAGTTAGCCCTGTCACTGTTACCTCTTTCCCACCAAATGAGCCCAGGTTCTTCAACCAGTGCCGCTCAGGACTCTTGGTGCTATCTAGGGAACCGCCCTGTGTTTCTACCTGTTTTCATCACAACTGTTGTAGTGGAGTATGTGTCATCAACGGAGGGCGTGGCACAACTGAAGTAAACAGTAGTAGCAAGATGGCGGATCACATTAATGACCTGCGAAATTTTGTCCTGTGATTACATATATTTGGTTTTACCCTAAAAACAAGCACGAACCAACGATGAATGAGAACACTGCACACTCTTTTTCCCTGATTTCTCACTTAAGAGGGATTTATGCTGGTGCGACAGACTCTATGCACGTAGCCTACGCCACTGTGAGCATTTCTACTTCTGTGGTAGTGTGTCTGTGTCACTCTGCAGTTACACCTCCAAAACACTGGAGGGCAGTAAGGTTTCTGTGAAGTGCTGTAAAGTTTAGTTGATTCAAAACACACATCAAACACACAAACACATTAAACACACATTAAACACACATTACACATATTAAACACACATTAAACACATTTAACATATTAAACACACATTAAACACATTTAACATATTAAACACACATTAAACACATTTAACATATTAAACACACATTACACATATTAAACACACATTACACATATTAAACACATTTAACATATTAAACACACATTAAACACATTTAACATATTAAACACACATTAAACACATTTAACATATTAAACACACATTAAACACATTTAACATATTAAACACACAGTAAGCACATTAAACATATTAAACACACATTACACATATTAAACACACATTAAACACGCATTAAACACATTACACATATTAAACACATTTAACATATTAAACACATTAAACACATTTAATATATTAAACACACATTAAACACATTTAACATATTAAACACACATTACACATATTAAACACACATTTAACATATTAAACACACAGTAAACACATTAAACATATTAAACACACATTACACATATTAAACACATTTAACATATTAAACACACATTAAACACATATTACACATATTAAACACACAAACACATTAAACACACATTAAACAAACACATATTTAACACATTAAACACACATTAAACACACATTAAACACACATTAAACATGGCTTCATAGAGACAGTTTCAAACACCAATCAGCTTCACTATAACTGGCAGCATTCACAGACAAACACTTGTCTTTATCTGGACACATTTTCCCCACAAATACAACATGCTAACGTTATTAGCACAAGCCTATGGCATTTTCCATTGTATAAATTAGCCTAGTGGCTAGCAGACTTTTTTCTCTACTCATATACAACCAGGGACAACAGCAACATTTAATAAAGGTAACGTTACATAATTCAGCTCCATTACAGCTCACAAGGTTCACTGACAAAACAACTGTCTTATACTAAACACGTTTTCCAAACAAATACAACATGCTAACATTATTAGCACAAGCCTATGGCATTTTCCATTGTATAAATGAGCCTAGCAGCTAGCAGAGATTTCCTCTACTCATATTTCAGCCAGGATAAATCATACACAGTGTGTGGAGGCTTTATTGTCTTCACAGTTTATTGTTTCTTATCTGTGAAATTAAAGTCAATCAAAGTTTAGTTTCCACTGAGGGAAATGGTTTCAGCTCACAGAGACATCACTACAGGCTACCTCAGAGCTATGGCGTCAATTCAACACAGAAGTATAAATTCCTTCTTAAGGTCTCTACTGTTGCCTTCTTTCCAACCTGTAGAATATGACACGCCCACTGGCGCCGTCACGGTTCGCACTTCAGGTAAATTAAAACAAAAGAAAAAAATTGCTATTTTTTTGGTTCCAGCTGAGAACAAACTGGTTGAGAACCAGTTTGTTTTGGTGAAATGCTCTGAATGGTTCAAAATGAGGTGCGATAAATAGAACGCTTCTGGTTTGCTGTTGGTGGAAAAGAGGTGTGTGTGTGTGAGTGAGAGACTGTCCTTTTCTTACCCATCATATTTGGTCATATTTGCAGTAAAGTTGTGGGCCTGGCTAATGTTGTTTCACCGGACGTCAGTAGTTTGACTGTGCAGGTAAGAACATTTCCACAGGTGGGCCCAGGTAAGGGTACCTCTGCTAGAGCCATTGGGTCATCGGTGGGGACATGTTCCCCTTCATTAACCCTCGGGACATCTCCAGGTGATGGAGCAGCAGTTATCCTTTTCCAATCACAGCCTGAAGCTCACAGCTCATTTTCACATATACCAATATGGCCTCCATCAGAAGCACAGTACCCAGACAGCTCTGTGGAGGGTCACAAAAATATATTTCCATGCAGCTGCACCAAGATGAAGTTGCCATTTTAGTTCTGTTAGTTTTGTCTGCAGCCTTTGACACAATTGATCACATTGTTTTAATTGATTGGCTGGAGATATGTGGAGGGATATCTGGTGTAGAACTGAACTGGTTTTCCTCTTATTTAAGTTCCTGGTGTCCAATGGGGTTCCTCAGGGGTCACTTCTTGGACCAGTTTTTTTTTATCGTATATGCTTCCCTTAGGACACTTAATCCATCAGTGTGGTTGCATGTTTTATCATTGCTACGCTGATGATACACAACTTTACCTTTCCGTAAAGCCCGGTGACCTCTCACATCCACCTGCTCTGCACAAGTGTCTGGCCAAGACCAGTAACTGGATGCCTCAAAATGTTCTTCAGTTAATTCCCAGTAAAACTGAAGGTCGATAAGGTTTCTACTGACATCGTCCAGCACCTCGGTTCGTTGGCCACAAATACAAAGTGTTTTGTTCAAAAGGAGTCGCTCTTGACTGTCAGCTGAAATCAGATTAACACGTCAAAATAATAATAATAATAATGCATTTTATTTGTTAGGGTGCCTTTCACGGCACTCAAGGTCGCCTTACAGTAAAAGTAAATACAAATACAGCACACAGTAAAAAACTAAACATAAAAATACATTCATTTAAAATACAATAAAAACGGTGGGCAAGACAACAAAAACAGTGCAGTGGATCAGATGGAATGGGCAAGTCTGAACGGATGAGTTTTGAGTTTGGATTTGAATAGATTGACAGATGTGGTGTTGCGGAGGTCAAGGGGGAGTGAATTCCAGAGCTGGGGAGCAGAGCGGCTGAATGCTCTGCTCCCCATAGTAGCCAGGTGGGCAGGGGGAACGGAGAGGTGGATGGAGGAAGAGGATCTGAGTGTGCGGGCTGGTGTGGCAATGTGGAGACGGGCAGAAAGGTATGGAGGGGCGAGGTTGTGAATGGCCTTGAAGGTGAACAGTAAAATCTTATATTGGATACGGTGAGTGATGGGGAGCCAGTGGAGCTGCTGGAGGATGGGTGTGATGTTATGGGTGAATGGGGTCCTTGTGATGACACGAGCTGCTGAGTTCTGTACCAGTTGTAGTTTATGGAGAGTTTTTTGTGGAAAGCCAAACAGGAGGGAGTTGCAATAATCGAGCCGGGAGGTGACAAGACTGTGGACCAGAATTGCAGCTGTGTGAGGTGTTAGAGAGGGGTGGAGGCGGTTGATGTTGCGGAGATGGAAGTAAGCTGACCGGGTTATGTTATTGATATGGGATGTGTAGGAAAGTGTGCTGTCGAGGATGACACCCAGGCTCTTAACTTGTGGGGAAGGAGAAATGGAACAGCCGTCTATGGGTAGAATGAAACTGGGGGATTTGGACAGGGTGAATTTGGTGCCAATGAGTATAATTTCAGTTTTGTCACTGTTTAACTTGAGGAAGTTGGATGAAAACCAGGATTTTATTTCGAGGAGGCAGTCGGTGAGGGATGAGGGTGGTGCTTCTTTAGTCCTGCTACTTTCACCTCAGAAATACTGCCAAAGTACTTTCATCATCCAGCAGTCAGAAACAGTTATCCACGCTTTTGTGTCCTCCCACTTAGACTGCTTTGTCCCGCCTAAGCTGAGACGCTGTTACACGATTACAGTTAGTCCAAAACTCTGGACTCTATCGGATCGCTCTCACATCATCCCAGTTCTCAAGTTGCTTCGTTGGCTGCCGATCAGATTTAGGATTCATTTCATGATCCTTCTCCTCACCCACAAGGCTTTAAAGAATCTTGTTCCAGAGTACATCAGTGAGCTGCTAGTGCCATATACCCCGGCTCAGGCCCTCAGATCCTCTGAACAGGGCCTGAACGAGGGGACTGTGCATTTGCTGTCCTGGTCCCAAGCCTGTGGAGGCCTCCCCCTGGGGGTCAGGCTTTCTGTATCCAGCTCAGAGTCTTTCAGTTCTTGTTTGGAGGATTTCTTCTTGGGCTGTCTTCATGCTTCATGATGTTCAGGTCGGGGGACTGTGAGGGGCGTGGCCAAACCTTCAGCCTGCTCCTCTTGAGGTCATCCATTGTGGATTTGGAGGTGTGTTTAGGATCATTGTCCTGTTGTAGAAGCCATCCTCTCTTCATCTTCAGCTTTTTACAGATGCTTTTACAGATCCATTCTTCCCTCTACCTGTGAAATGTCCCCTGTGTCCATCCACCCCCATCTGTAACAGGTGGACAGGTGTCCCTTTATCTCATTGTGTCCAGACAGTGTCCACAGGACTTGCTTCCAAAAAGCATCAGGATTGTTCAGATGTTCCTTTGCAAACTGGTGAGGCTGAATGTTGTGGTGAGGACACAGGAAAGGTTTTCTCCTGATGACTCTTCCATGAAGGTCATACCTGTCCAGGTGAGGCTGCACAGTAGAACAGTGCACCACCACTCCAGAGTCTGAGAAATCTTCTTTTCTAACAATCCTACGAGCAGCTCTCTCACAAAGATTTCAGCTTGATCTCCACTTTAACCCAATTATGAGAAACATGGATATGCAAGGAGAAGTGCTCCAAAAGAAATTGGGAAACTTTGGCACATATACACCTCATCCCCGTCATTGAGGGCCACCGACTATCTGTGCAGGCGTGGCTGTCACCTTGGTCACGTGGTAACAGCAACAGTCACTTGTGGACAGATGGGGAATCAGACTTTTGTGTTTCTGTAATAAGAGTTAATATAGTTGGTAGCTTGGATGGAAAAGGAATCAAAATGCTAAACTGTTCAAGTCTGTGGTGGACATTTTCTCTCCACTCGGGATCAGTGATCTCCGTCATGACAAGTCGATTGTTCTGCGAGGTGGAAGTGGAGGAGACAGGCAGACACCGGTCAAAGTCAAGGACTGTGTGAAATGTCCTGCTGCTCTCGGGGTTATTCATGTACATGTAGACGCACTGATGAAGTCTGACTATGTCTCCTTTCCTGGATTGTTTCTATTCATTCTGTCCTTAAGTCCACTGCTCATTGTCTGACAGCTTCGGTCATCAAACACAAACTTTTCCAACAGAAAAAGTGTGATGCTGAGTTTTTATTTCCCAGGTATGCTTTTTTAGGTTACTTTACTGGCTACAAAATGAAAGCGTCCCCACCTTTCCATGGTTAGCTTTCACCCCGGGATAGCCCCTCGAGTAAAACATGCACTCCCAGTTTGGTGGGCCAGTGAGCTCTGTCATGGTGGAAGGAGGCCCTACGAGGTGCGAGACCCTGTGAGGTGGCACTCTTCACACAGTCCGTGTGAGGTTGTGTGTGCCCAGGTGTTAGGGCCGGGGCCTTCCTCCATTTGTCAGTCTGTGTCCCACTTCTCTGTTGGAGGAAGTGGATCGGTGGCGGTGGTGTTGAGGAATGGTTGTCTGCCTCCAGGACCTTGGCCACCTTCCTCAGGACCCGTCACATCTCCACTTGTGCTGACCCTGAGCTTCAGGCTGCTGGGCCTTACGAGGGCTCATCAGTGAAGCTAATGAAGAAGCTTCATCTCAGTCCAACCTCTGACCCTGGGGACGACACACTCCCAGTTTGTCCATCTTGTTTCATTGCTTCAATCTGGACCACTTCTGAGACCACCAGATGTGTTCCCTCTGTCTTTGTAACGTTGTCCTGTCCTACCTGACAACACCCCCCTCACAACCTGCTGGTCTCCTGGTTCTGGTCGTGTGCTCGCCACTTTCACCCTGAGTCTCTCGGCTCTAAATCGAGCCTCGTCTTCTCCAGTCCGCGGTCCTGTGAGGTGGACTTCAGAGACAGCTGGTTCTTTCCAAACTGGAGATCATCCATTGGCGTCAGCGTCCATCCTCAGATGTTGTGATGTGGAGTCGCTGCACGCTCGTGTTCAGGGTGAACTGGTCGCACCAGCGGGGCAGTGAATTCACGTCGTTGGCTCTCCTGAAGATCACATGACCATCAGCCACTGTGGTCTCAGTGTCCCGCTCTCTGCCATGTTTATTCTTCTGCCCTCTCGTGTTGAGTCTGCCCGGCAACAGAATGTCAGTACATGAACCTGATTGGTCATAGGCACTATGAGCACCAGAGCTCGACGTGGCACAGACTGGACCTTTGAAAACTCTGAGCGTGTTGGATGATGATGGTGATTTTATTTCCTCAGACGTGTTTCACTGTTTATTAGAAAAGGCATTAATGCGTTTAGAAATGGATCGTGTATTTGAGTGAAATCAAAACCGGTTGGCTTCAGGCCAGCTGGGTGCCAGTCTTCAACAGTCGACTCGTTTCATGGTGCCAGTTTGACAAAGTGTTGACGACTCATTCCTGAGGTCACTGAGCACAGCAGATGTTGTTAAAAACGATGGACTGACTCCGTGTTACCCAGAGTTCACAGCAGATGATGAAGAGTCTGTGAAGGTTGAGAAGAATAATCTGATGCAGCACATACGGAGTCTCAGCAGGGACAAACTTCCTCAGTGAACCATTGTACAGAAACAATTATTCAGATGCTGCAGAGCTGCACTGCCTCCGTCTCCTAGCAACAGCAACATCCCAGAGTCACCCACTGCTGCTCAGAGACACAGAGGAGGATTCACAGCAGATCCAGGATCAGAGAGTCTAGATCAGTAAGACAGACAGACAGACAGCTGAGTGTAAATCTGTGTGGATCAAATCAGAAACAGACTGAGTGAATACATGATGATGAAGATCTGAAAACATGGTGAGGAGAGTGTGGAAATATTTTCCATCATGTTCTCCATGGTTTGAGCTCCACCTCCTCTTCTCCTGCTCCAACCAGCTCTCCCTGAACATTATACTCACACAACAGGAGTGATGGAGACAAGACCTCAGTTCATTTTGAGCTAAATTTTGGTGAAAACTTGACTGTAGAGAGACAGACAGGTAGAGAGACAGACAGGTGAACAATTGGAAGTTTAGACTTGAGACAGACAGACAGGTTTACAGAGATATGATTGGGAGGAGAGGCAGTCGCTCAGACAGACAGGTAGCGTGGTGTTTTCAGTGTCAGTGGGAGGAAACTGTCTCTCCGTCTCTGCTGGAGGAGGAGATTCATTTACACTCAACATCACTGCAGAACAAGCAGAGGACGGAGAGAGGAGGAGGAGGAGGAGGAGGAGGGGGAGAGAGGTTCATACAGACGGAGAGGGAAGGAGGAGGAGAGAGCAGAGCGCGGAGACGACAGGAGGAGACGATGAGAGGAGGACAGATTTAAAGAGGAGGAAACATCGGAGCAGGAGTAAGACGATGAATATGAGGAGAAAAGAGGAGAAACATGAAGCA
>JAGQAX010000021.1:37965957-37998457 GCA_019142605.1 Cephalopholis sonnerati | reverse complement strand
TGGACCACACAGGGGAGCAGACTAACGCCTGGTTCACCCCTAAACACCACACCGTCACTGTGGTCAGGTGACCCACGACTGTCGAGTCATAACCTCGTGCCGTGACTTTGGGCCGACAGACATGACAGACTCCACGCCGGGGCGGGGGGGCGTCCACACCAATCATCTCCTGTCGTCTTTCACCCCACGTCGTGTGTGATGTCATCAGGTTGTTCTTCGCCCTAACTTTTTTTTTTTTGTTGTTATGACTAACGTCACCAGTGGCGCGGAGCTACATTTGAAGTAGTCCACTGAATCTCCACATGAAGTTTCCTCCTGCAGATGTTTTCAACAATAAAAGCCTGTTTAGAAAATGAAGAGCTTCTCTCAGCTGAAGTTATGATGCGTCGGGCTGTAACCAGTGTGTGTGTCCACTAACCCTCCCTCACTGGACAGTTTGAACACGTGTGTCAGTGTTTTTCAGTCACATGACGTTCAACATAACTGAAGAGTCATGAAGTACACACACACACACACACACAACAACACACACACACACACGACTGCCTGAACATGACACTGGACACACGTTCACCTGTAAACACATGAGCTGCAGGATATTGTCAGGTCCTCTACTACTGTGGCTGAATGTTGAGGAGGAGGAGAAGAAGGAGGAACAGGAGGAGGGGGGGCGGAGGAGGAGGAGGAGGAGCAGGAGGAAGGGGGAGCTTGGAGGGTGAGCAGCAGGAGGAGCAGGAGGAGGAGCAGGGAGAGGAGCACACACAACAACAATAATCCCCCAATAAACGACATATAATCTAAATCCTGCCGAGCTCCGCGCCGCCGCAGTTTTCGCTGAAGAGGCCCCCGCCTTCACCCTTCCTGTGCAAAGCATTGTGGGGATTTTATACCTGCTGAGATCCACACAGGAAGGAAGGATTCAGAGACACTGTGAAGGATCCTTGAACACTGGAGCCGACCCTCAGCATGGTGGGACGGCGTAGCGTCCTTCAGGATCCTTCCTGACTGAACTCTGTCTCCGCAGTCAGCAGAAGATGAACTGATCTCCAAAACACATGGAGTCAGTGATGACACATTTTTCTTTAATATTGTTAGCAGATCTTCAAGATTGGCCGCCTCTCGTACTTCTCCTGTCTTCGTACTGTTGTTTCAGCGTCCTGCTCCTCCTCTCTGGTCCCCTTCACCAGAGGACTCTCACAACAACGCGTCGGTCAGGATTCCTCCGCCTCAGACATCTTTTGCCAGTTTTCAGTGGGCCCAGTGAGTTTTGGCAGAGATTTTGGTCGGAGGTGCAGCGGAGGTGTAGTCACCAAAAAATTTAGATTCAACCAGCAGATGGACACCAAACCCTGATAATGTTCGTCTTGGAGGCTTCAAAACAGGAGAAGTGAGTGTGGCTGCAGAGGACTTACAAATGACAAGATGGTTGTATCTTTACGTCATCTTCCTGCTAACGTCACAGACGAGGAGGTTCTTATAAAAAACAAACTGCTGGCTGAAAAGGCGCACGTAAACCGGCAGGAAAATTGGGGGGGGGGGCAGATGGCACCAGTTTGTGCGAGTAGTCGAGTTTCACTGAACAAGTCTCTGCCATATCCGACCAGATTTGACCACTGCAGCTGCAGCAGAGTATTTCAGGTCAGGTCGGCTCTGTAATTCAGCCGCGTCACATTTTAGGAGACTGTTCAGACTTCCTGTGCAACAAATGTGGCTCGCAAAGATGCTACGCACACAAATGCCTTCTGGGAGAAAAGACTTGCAGCATTTGTCACAACATCCAAGAGAACTGTGTTTGTAACCTCAGTGATGGAGACCTTGACACGTCACCCCCAGAGGGACAGCACTCACCAGAGGACGTACTGCAGCCTCTCCAGCCGCCTCGGTAGGAGGAGGAAGACGAGGACGAAGACGACACTGTGGAGATGCGAGAGACGAGCCATCACCAGAGGAGACTTTTCCAGGGTTTTACTGAACAACAGTGTAGTGCATTTATTTTGAAAGAGACTGTATACAAACTGTACATTTCCTGTGAAAAAATACAGAAGTGTATGTTGAAAACAGACAATGCATGTAACAGGCTGAAGTTGACACGGCGTCCCAGAACGTCAACAACCAACACACCCAGGGTAACCTTGGACGTCACATGTGGACGTGGAGCGTACCCATGACCAAACATGGACTGTGGACAAGGGTCACAGTGAGGATGTGATGACAGCTCACCTTAAACAGGTAAACTTCTTTTACCTTGCCCTGCTGTGGAAAAACACCTGCAGCAAACAATAACAGGACTTTAGCCGTGGATCACCCCCACCACACCCCCGCTGCTGTTAAAACAACGTCATCCCTCAAGACAATGCGGCCGTCGTTATAGACACACCCAACAACCTTCAAGCAGGTAGCCCTGTTGTCATGGAGACGCACATCCCTGCTGTGCTGGGCTGACAGCCCAGACCAAGCCAAGCCAGCCCATGACTGGTGGAAAAGGGGTCCTAGTCTTTTTCTCTGGAGAGGCAAAGCCGCTCAGGCAGCACACAAGACTCTTGTTAGCAACATCAGACATCTTAACGAGAGAGGAAGCTCTGAGGATAAAGACTGTCCAAAATGTCTGAGCCCCAAACATCAACAGAGTGTGGATGACTCAGTTTCCACAACCCACTTCTAATTTTTGGAAACAAAAACATTGCCCGGCCCAGCTCAATTTCATCATCCCAGTAGTCTTCAGCAGTCACCCAACCCCTCTTCTTCAGGAGTTACTCCGTTCTCCCAGCATGCACGGAGGTCTCTCTCCTCTGTCAGACCTCGATGCACGACGAGTCAGCAGCTGCAGCAGCTGCCCTTCTCTCCAGTCCCCCCCCCACCCCCCCCCCCCCCCCCCTCCCCCCCCCCCACCCCTCCCCCCCCCCACCCTGGTTTATGTTTAATGGCAGACCCACTCGTTTGCTTCAAGCAAAATTATTGGAGCTTGAAGTAAGCAGTCTTTATTTCAGGCAGGATGGATATATGGATACAGTTGCCGTGTGCAGAAAAACATCAGAAGGACCCTGGAACTTAGTGGAGAAAAACAGAGTACTGAAGACAGAATCATCCAAGACCCACGGGGTCAGTTGCAGTGGTGATGGCCCTGAATTTTTCTTCTGTGCCCTCCAAACAAACCAAACCCATCACAGAAACAAGAACTAATCTCTGGTACAAACTCTTTCCTTGTGATTTTGGAAGGCCTCCTGCAGCAGGAAGAGCCTGGGGGACAAACACCTCAGCACAGAGGAATCCTTGCGGGTATCATCCTGCATCAGATGAAATCAGTCAACACGCTGAAGATGAAACTCTACAGCATTTGTCTCTGTCTGTACGCTCACTTTTTCTAACAGCTTGTCCGTGGACGTTTTCTTTGTGGATTTGTCCTATAGAGAAATACACGATGGATATTACTTTGGCTTTGCGAGCACACCTCTGCACTGTTTGAAATGATGCAACTGAAAAAGAACCTGACTCATGGATCTTATTGCAAGCGGGATGAAGGCTTCTTTCTTTTTGAGTTCACTGAGGACAACATCCGTTTGTCCTCTGCACTGAGAGGGCAATTTTTTTAATTTCCCCGATCATCCTTTAAAAAAAAAGTTCTTTGTAGGACTTAAATTTAAAGAACATCTTAGGTTTGTTTAATATATGCTCTCTTAGTTTCTTCTTTATGTTTCATGGGCTGTTGTTTTAAGGGCTGTTGTTCTCGTTTGTGTATCTCAGCGTGTTCGTCTACTTTGTTAATTTGATTTTGAATTAAGTCCTCTACCTGAAGCCTTTATCTTCGTTCAAAAAACGTAATGTACGCGCATATTTTTGATGACAAAAGAGGAAAGTTAAAACCTGAGCTGTTTGGAGCAGCCGTGATCAGAAAAACAGATGTCGCTCACTTCACAAAATTTCAACGACCGTGATGCTTCAGAGAAACGACATCTTTTTCCTTTTTCCTCAAAACGTCCTCGTAGTCCTCTCTCCTCGCATGGTTCCTTGCGTCCCCCCCCCCCATCCCCCCACCCCACCCCCTCCCCCGCATGCATCCCTGGTTGGTGGGGACTCAGACACAAGTGAGGGAGACATGGATGCAATTAAGAATGCAGCCCATGTTTATCATCTGGAGTGGACTGACAGAAGCACTGCAGCCACAGGAACAAACAAAGGCGAGACACAGTCTGTCGTTGTTTGGTTTGCTGCTGACAGCTAACCACCAGTGTGCTTGTGTGACTGTGCACGACGTTTGTAGAGATAACACGATGTGTCAGTACACGTTATTACAAAGTTTGGAACAGAGTGATTGTGTGGGTGGTCAGACATGCGGCTAAAACAAGTCGATCTTCGTCATGTTTTAAACTAAACTGCTAACGCAGTCTGTCCACGTCCTGATGTGTGTTTAAAATGTCCTGGATATATTCAGATGATACGAAGCAGCGCAGGAAGAACATGTTGACTTTTACTCAGACCTGTCGTCCTCACATCGTCCGTGGACACTTTTTCTGTGCCATCTAGTGGTAGTGAGACCACAATACACTAATCCATTTAAAACATAAGATGGCCGCCATCTCTTCTCTGCCTGCCCGAGTCAGTCTGCAGCTGATCATGAGACAAAATAGTGGACGAGGTCCAAAATTTCTGAGCCTTGTTTATTATTAAAATAATGTTTGTAGTTTTACAAGGCAACAAAGTTGACCGATGATTGAGCAACAGTAAACAACATAAGACACTGTTAATTAGGAACTCCTCCGTCTGAGGACACTGGGACTTTATTAATTGTCTCAATTTGGGGACACTGGGACTACAATTATTAATCGTCGTGTTTTTGAGGACATTTGGACTTACTAACATCTTTTTTATAGGGAACACTGGGACTTTATTAAACCTGTCTCGTCTGAGGACAAGGGGACATTCCATAGCACACAGACACGTTCAGAGAGCAATCAAATAAACAGTTAATAACTTTATTATATACACCTGAGTCTTAAAAAACACGAACCTAAAACACGTCCTCATACTGAAAAAGGACATCGTGTGTTGAGACAAAGTGTTGGGTTTTTTATAATGATCAGGGGTCTGGAATCGCTCGGAGGAATTTTAAACAACAAACAACCTGTTAGCGTTGTCACCACCACCTCGCACGCACAATCCCATCTGCGTAAGTGATACAGTTGTGGGTGAGTAGTCTGTCCAGAAAGAAAATAGTTCCTATATGAAGTAAAGGACAAGAGACGAAGAAGGTACACCAAAGCCTAGATCCTGAACGCTGTTGCTGACATCACGACCGCTCCTTCTTTTTTTAGTTTTCCTCCTCCTCGCACCAAGCGGAGGAGGCACAGGTGTGAGTCACAGTGGGCTCCAGTCAGTCAAACAATCTCTGAAGCAGGAGTTTGCAGTGCGTGCCGGGAGATGAAGTTCCTGCAGCTCCAACCAGCCATGAATTACACTGTCAGTAAATAGAAAAGTTTAGCGCATCGCCGTGCACTCTCTATTGAAGCGGGAAAGCTCTGGTTACAGTTGTTACCGCATGGTAACTGAATGAAACTCGCCCATACAGAGTTCAAATCAGATCTCGAGGTCTGAATCACAAAGCCAGGCTTGTTAGGTACCAGTTTAATGAGACTATCAATGCAGTAGCACTAATGAGGAGTATTAATGAGGCTGTGTTAATGAGATAATATTTAATCATGATGAGGAAACAATGAGGTAATAGTAATGACATAATATTAATCAGATAGCATTAATGAGGCAACAATGACATAACATTAATGAGTCATATTGATGAGGTAACACTTACGAAGTGTATTATTATATGTGGCAATACCAATGGGTCCGACACTCTTTGTCCAGTTAAAATTATTATCCGTTTTGAAGCTGAATTTACACGTTAACTTTTTCAACTAAATTACCACGATGTAACCAGCCGCTCTCTCTCTCTTTCTTTATCTTACAGGAAGTTGGTGACAAAGTCCAGGTGAAGTGGGAGCGGTGGGCAGGGCAATAGCCCACAGAGCCACCGCCACTGATTGGTCGAGGGTGATGATCCCGCGACCCCCGGTGGCCTCCTGCGATCAACGCACGGCGGCAGGACTCACTGAGGTCCAAAACCACACAAGCACCCACACACACAAGAGGAAGAACAAGAAGAAGATGGTAATAGACACACACACGCAGGAGTCTGAGCCTCATAATGTTGTGTAACTGTCCTGCACACAATATGTCACTTCCTTTTCCCTCAGGAGGAACGAGGTGGTGGTGGTGAAGGGGAAGTTGAAGCTGTTTTCAGTCTCAGGCCTCGTGGCGGCAACTCGGCATCCTGGTCCTGCTGGTGGGTGTGGTCATGGCAGCTCTGGGCTACTGGCCTCGAGACGGACTGTTCTTCAGTGCTCGGCCACAGGAGGGCGCCGCTATGGCCTCCGTGTCCTCCAGCAGCTCCACACCTGCACCTGCTGATGCTCAGGTGAGATCCAGACAGGGCTGGAACTCATGCTGGATCTTTGTCCTGCGCTCTTGTCCACGTGTAAAGGCTCATTTTGTGAACACATCTTTGGAAGCCCAAAAAAAATGTTTTACCAGAGGAAACAGCAGCAGCCTGCGTCTTTTTTGTTAGGAGCCATACTGGAAGGTGGGGACAGGTAGTGTTTGCTGTCATCATTGTTGGGTGTCTCCCAAAGTCAGACAGTAACACAGAGGGAATTTCACAGTAAACAGACAGTAAGTTGTTGAAGTTGAACTTGTGTGAGACACAGAGGGAGGATTGGACTTCGTCCTCCATTCCTTACAGGAGGACATTTCCTAAACTTTCAGTCTTTAACCTCTCCTGAGACCCTGTGTCCTCATATGAGGACATCACATTTTGGGTTCCCTGCTCCTTATACTTCATTCTGCTGAACTCAGACCTGTCGTCCTCATTCGTGGACACTTTTTTTGTGCCATCTAGTGGCAGCAAACAAACAATACACTGACCCATGTAAAAACAAGATGGCTGCAATCTCTGCCAAGTCGGTCTGCAGCCGATCCCGACACAAAAGTGGACAAGGTCCAAAACCTGATCACATTTAATGGTTAAAACTTTATTTATGATTAATGATGTTTGCAGTTTTACAAGGCAACAAAATTGACCAATTGTAGCAACAACAACAAGCTAAGATGCTGTTCATTAGAGGAACACTGGCACCTTATTGTCGTCTCATCTGAGGACACTGGCACTTTTATAATTGTATTATCGCAGCATTTCTCCCAGGCCAATCAGGCGCGACAGAGTTAGGAAGGACTTTCCTAGCTTGGAGTTTGGAGCAAGGACAATTCATACATTTAAAGAAAGAACAAATCATAAGGCTTTTCAGTGTGTTGCATTATTTAAAAATCTATTTTAGCACAGCTGTGTTCAGGCGTTAAACAGTGTTGAACAGTTTTAGACTTGAAAAGTGACCTCTAACCCACAGAGTAATAAAACACTGAATGTTGCATTTGTTGTAATTTTGTTTTTGTTAAACACTTCAGGCATTGAAATAATCAGCTTTATACCGTTATTACACACTTGTCACTGTTGAAAATAAACCCATCCATCCATCCATCCAGTTTCATCCACTTATCCGGGGCCAGGTCTCGGGGGCAGCAGGCCAAGGCAAAGCACCCCCAGACGTCCCTCTCCTCATCAACACTCTCCAGCTCCTCCTGGAGGACCCCGAGGTGTTCCCAGACCAGATGAGATCTATAATCCCTCCAGTGTGTTCTGGGTCTGCCCCAGGGCCTCCTACCAAGCTGGACCAGGAGGATCCTGATCAGATGTTGAACCACCTCAACATGAAGGAGCAGCGGCTCTACTCCGAGCTCCCTCCAGATGTCTGACTCCTCCCCCTATCTCTAAGGCTGAGCCCAGACACCCTACAGAGGAAACTCATTTCAGACGCTTGTATCTGTGACCTCATTCTTTCGGTCACTACCCAGAGCTCATGACCATAGCTGAGGGTTGGGACGCAGATGGACCAGGAAATCAAGAGCTTTGCCTTCAGGCTCAGCTCCCTCTGAACCATTACAGTCCAGCTCAGCACCCACATCACTGCAGACACTGCACCAAACCTCTGATCTGTCTCATGCTCCATCTCCCTCACTGTGAACAAGACCCTGAGATACCTGACTCCTTCTCTTGAGGCAGTAACTCTCCCACAACCCAGTTGATGGCAGAACTATGGCCTTAGATTTGGATTTTATTTTTCACCTCAGCTAAAAATAAACCCATCGTCCCCATAGAAGGGCACACTGTCCCAAAGACAGTGCTTAGTTTTTATACTAACCAGGTCCTGCTGATCCCAAATAGCTAGAAAAAATAAAAAATAATGCGTACCAACAAAAGCTGGGGTCTCAGAAGGACAAACAAACATGTGAGTGCTGCTTTCGACTTCAAAACATAGAAACAGGAAACAACACTGAGCTTAAAAAGTGTGACTGAATATCTGAACTGTCTTTGACAGTTTTGAAACAAATGTTTTGTTGAGCGTTTCTCTGACCTGCTTCCAGGGCGAAGGAGACGGGGGAGGAACTTCAAGGAGACGAAGTTGACAACAGAGGGAGAGGAGAAGAGGGAGATTGGAGGAGGTGCTGCTGATGATGGTTTCAACCAGACAGAGACCGTCAATGGAACGACCCGACAGCTTCCACGAGGCTTTCTGGAGGATTTCCTGGAAAGGTAAACAATATATCACTACAGTCTTATCTAAGAGTGACGATAGATTTCACACGGCATTCTTGACGTGGCTCGAGTTGCTGCTTTCTCGTAGTAACGTAGTAACTGAGGTGGTTTTGAGTTGTGTGGGAAACCGCAGTGGTCATTTTAGTGGTCCATATCAGGACTGCGGTGAAGGTTTTAGAAGGTTCAGTGGTCCTTTAGATTCTTCTCTGAAGAGACCGAAGTATTGTAGTAATTGTAAACAGTCATAGTTTGGTATATTAAAAAAAGTCCAAAATGTCACACAACAGTATTTCAAGAAAGGCAAAGTATACTATGTCAGAAAAGTCAGTGTAGTTTATCAAACGGTCAGTTTAATTGTTGGTGAAAAAAGTTTTTTATAAGAAAAAAGTCTTAATATATATATGTAAAAAAACCCTACAGTTTGTCAAAAAAAAGTAAAAAAAAAAAAAAATCAGACTAGTTTGTCAAAAATATTTGGTATATTGTGTTTTTAAAAAGTTAAAGTATGGACTCCTAATAAATCATCATCATGTTCATTCGGTAACATCCTGCATTTGGAGAGAAACAGCTGTTGAACAGTTTATATTAAATGCTTTAAAGTCTCTGCAGGTATCTGCGCTCTGATTGGCTGTATTAAATGTCTCTGCAGGTATCTGCGCTCTGATTGGCTGTATTAAAAGTCTCTGCAGGTTAGAGTTTGGCGGTGTTCAAATTTTGTTACCGTTAACCCTTCCCCACATTTTCCCGGGGTATACGGTATTACCGTGACTAATTAAAAATCACTTTGTAGAGTTCAGAGGGAGTGGCCAAAATGTGGGCTTGTGCCTATACCGTTCAGAAACAGAATAGCAAACATTACATAGGCCTTAGAATAACTGAAAAAATGACAACAAAACATGAACAACATGAACAACTTTTATTAACAAATGTTGTAAAGGTGCAAATGCAGCAGTTCAACTGAACAGAATGAAAATAATAACATGTTGTCTGTGGGCTACAGTTCACTTCCAGCACAGTCATCAACACAGATCAATTAAATTAAACACAGCTCTGTCGCATCCAATACTCACAGGCTTATCAAATAATAATAAAGTAACAATAAATATAACAAAGGCAGTAACTAAAATGTGTGCTATACAGCGTATATCGAGACCGCAACGGGTGCTTGTCCATTGGTTTATTTATAGAACCTATCAGCGTAAATCACATAAATTAAAAGCACAGCTCTGCAGCATCCAGCACTAGGGCTTATCATATAAGAACAACAGAACAATAAATAACAAGGCATAACCGAAAATGGGCATATATAATCCTATCCTGAGAACACAACAGGAAACACTGTTCGTTGGTTTATTTTTAGGAGCCTAGCTTTAGTTTGAAAAAGTTCACCCTCTCCACGTCCAAACTTTTCTGTCCGTTCAGATCAGGCTGCTCCTCATTGAACAGGAAATAAAAACAAACTATAATGATAACTACAGCAGCATCCCATGCTTCAAAACTATTCAAGGTTTTTCCAGCTTGAGCAGGGCACAATTTACCACTGTGCCCGCGGTGCTGAACACCCGCTCTGATGGAGAGCTTGTGGCACACACACAGGAACTTTCAGGCACCCCTCGACGTTCAGAGGAAAACGCCTGGCTCCAATACCATTTCTCCTCTCGCTGTCACCATCTTCATGCAAGAACGTGCACACAAGCCCTCGTCGACATTCGCCTGGCTCTCCCGTGTCATGTTGGTCGGAACCCGAAATGCTGCCAACTGCAGAGGAGCTGTGTTTTTTGGGGGACCAACTTGCTTGAAGCCTGCTTGCGTTTTGTTGGGGGGGGAGGGGGACAACTTTTCTTCTCTTCCTCGCTTCCATGAAGCTGTCTTTGTGACGACGTCACAATCCAAAAACTTTATCTAACCGTCCCATCTCCCAAAACAACAGTCAATGAGAATCATTAGAACCTACAGTTAGTTTTAAATTGTACCAGTATTAAATTGAAACTGAACCACACATACATAGGTGCTGGACAAACACTCAATTATTCAGGCATTAAATAAATTATATTTAATATTATATTAGGCCCCTACAGGCCTATATGAGCAGCAGATTTTTGTTTTAAGTGACGGTAATGAAACTGATACCGTTGCTATTTTTAGATACCGCAGGATGCCTTATTATCGTATAATCGCCCAACCCTACTGCAGGTATCTGTGCTCTGATTGGCTGTATTCACTGTCTGCACAGGTATCTGTGCTCTGATTGGCTGTATTCAATGTCTGCGCAGGTATCTGTGCTCTGATTGGCTGTATTCAATGTCTGCGCAGGTATCTGTGCTCTGATTGGCTGTATTCAATGTCTGCGCCGGTATCTGTGCTCTGATTGGCTGTATTCAATGTCTGCGCAGGTATCTGTGCTCTGATTGGCTGTATTCAATGTCTCCGCAGGTATCTGTACTCTGATAGGCTGAAGGTCTTCGGTCCTCTCATCATGGGCATTGGGATTTTCCTCTTCATCTGTGCAAAACGCCGTCCTGCACGAGAATCGGGACAAAAAGACCAAAGTCATCAACCTGCGGGACATTTACTCCACCGTCATCGACCTCCACAGCCTCCGCAAACCCAACACTTCCTCCGCCCGCGCTCCTCAGCCAATCCCCTCAACGGCCTTGTTAACTACGTCCAATCAAAGAGCCTGGAGGCCAAACCCAGGGCGTACCCGGCCTCACTGCTGAACAGGAGGGAGGCAGGGGGAGGAGGAGAGGGAGGAGGTGGGCCATCGTCCAGGCAATCCTTGCCCAGCAGCAGCAGAGGAGGAGGAGGTGGAGGAGGAGGGGGGCAGTGATGGAGAGGGAGGAGACACAGTGTTCAGCATCTATCAGGAGCAGCGCAGACACTCCTCCTCCCCCCTCCTCCTCCTCCCACAGACTCTCCCTTCCTCCCAGCTTCAGCCCCCCCCACCTCTCCACCTGCTGGACCTCCCTGCAGAAGGAGGCGCTCAGCTCCTTCACCTTACCCCGTCCCCACCCGCGGTCCTCCACACCTCGCAGGAGGCATTCAGCTCGGGCGGGGACGGGCCGGGGCAGGGTGGGGGCCACAGGAGGAGAGGAGGAGTGGAGGAGGGAGGGGGGAGGCCACAGACAGGGGGAGGAGGTGTGTGCATGTCCACCTCCTCCTCTGTCTTCCTCCACCCCACCCCCGTCAGCAGCCTCCTGCAGCTCCTCCAGTCTCCACAGGGAGGCACCAGGAGGCTCCCAGGCCCTGCTCCTCCTCTCCTCCTCCTCCCTCACCCCCTCCCACCTGTCGCTATCCTCCCTGTCCCACCTCCTTTCCTCCTCCTCCCTCCACGCCGGCCCCCTCCTGCAGGAGGCGGAGCCTGCCGACGGGCAGCAGCGCGACAGGCTACAGTAAACTGTCACACGGAGAGGACGAATCCTTTGAGTCAACTGAGATGACATCATCATATCATGTGACATCACAGGGTGGTGGTGAAAGGTCAGGGGAAGTGACATCACACAGGAAGTACTCTAACAGGGAGAAGCTGAGGATGATCTCACAGGTGGACTCTAGGCTGAGGCAGGAGGAGGAGGGCTGAGGAGACGGGACGACCAATCAGGAGGAGACGCCGTGATTGACAGCACAAGTCATGTGACTTTTTAATGACATCAACATCACATCAGGAAGTATTCATGTTGGTTCTGAAACTGATGACAGCGTTCATGTCGTAGCAATAAGGAGTCTTCCAGATGAACGAATGAATGAATGACAGCACAACATTATTCATCAGCTCGTTAACGGACTGCTTGCTCATCACTAAGACACGTGGGAATGTTTTTATACTGAATCCTCATGTGCTGATGTGTCCTTCATCTTCTGTTGTTCATGTGGCAGGTTCAGACTGGGGATGGGGCCACCGGGGGGGGGCACTGCACTGTTTGAAAAATTTGTCCTCACAGAAAGAGAAAATGTTTTCTGGGCGTCACAGTGAAAAAGGTGAAACATATATTGCTCTGTACCTTTAACTTTCTGACATCCACTCTGAGAATAATATACATGTCTTAAATAGGTCATCTCGAGCTGTTTAATTTAAGTTTGATGGACGGACAAAAAAATTCGCACATACAAATCATGTAGTCAGATTGTAGTTTCAAAGGGTTTTTTTGGTCAGTTGATTTGCAATAGACAAAGTAATAATATTAATAACTGTATTGTTTATGTGTATGGTGAATAAAAGAGCACCAAGTTAAAAATCAGGACTTTTTAAATTTTGCCCGACCATCCCCCAAACAGAGTGGCTGTTAAAGGGTTAAATGACTCCATTTATTTTCTTGTTTCTATCATTTGTTGCCTCAAATGAGTAAACTGTGACTCTGAAATGTTTAACGTCCATAAATCAGTTCAATATAAATGTTTGGCCAAACTCCCATTTTCATCAGCATGAAACTGTTATAAATATAATCTGAGGTTTTAAACTCTGACTGGGTTGTTGTTGCCGGTTGTCGATGAAACATCAGCAGTTTGTGCTGTCGTTTGACTGATTTGAAAGTTGTAGCTACACAACGTCTTCCACTGAGAACCGAACCTGCTTCAACTTCACAGCACAATACCCAATCAGCTGATGACTTTTCCCTGAAGGTTTTCAGTCTCTGCTTCCTCTGAGTGCATCTGCTCTGTTCAGCTGATTTCAACTGAAACATTTTCATCAATAAATCAAAAATAAAGCACATTAAATTGTGAAATATTGATCTTATCACTCACTGACCACTCCCGAGTTGGTCCATATCATAGTATTCAAAATCAAGTATATCAAAAAGTCATAAGATAGTATGTTGAAAAAAGTCATGGTATTTCCAAATAAATCATAGTAACGTATACCGACAAAAGTCATGAAAACTTCATAGTGTAGAATGTTGAAATAAGTCCTAACAAAGTCATAGAATAGTTTGTCTAAAAAAGTCATAGTATAGTTTGTCAAAATAACTCATAAAAAAGTCAAAGTACAGTATTTCCAAAAAAGTCAAACCATACTATGTCGAAATGACTCAAAAAAGGCGTAGTCTAGTATGTCTAAAAAAGCCATAAAAACATCATAGTAAAGCATGTCGAATAAAGTCATAGTATAGTATGTAAAAAAAAATTCATAGTAAACTATGTTGAAATATCTAAAAAAAAAAGGGCATAGTATAGTATGTCAAATAAAATTCACAGAAAATGTCATAATGTGGAATGTCGTAGAAACTCGTAGTACAGTATATATAAAAAGTCATAAAAAGATCACAGTATAGTATGTCCGAATAACTCATAAAAGAGTCATAGTAAAGTATGTAAAAAAAGTCATAGTATACTGTGTCGACAGAGTATAGTATAGTATGTCGAGGTAACTCATAAAAAAGGCACAGTATAGTATGTTAAAAAAAAAAGTCATGGTATAGTGTGTCCTAAAAAGTCATAAAAAGGACCACATACTATACTATGACTTTTTTTCATGATTTCGATCGACATGCTATACTATGACATTTTTTTGTGATTTCGGACGACATGCTATACTATGACATTTTTTTGTGATTTCGGACGACATGCTATACTATGACATTTTTTCATGAATTAGGACGACATACTATACTATGACATTTTTTCATGATTTTGGACGACATGCTATACTATGACTTTTTTTCATGAATTAGGACGACATACTATACTATGACATTTTTTCATGATTTTGGACGACATGCTATACTATGACATTTTTTCATGAATTAGGACGACATGCTATACTATGACATTTTTTCATGATTTTCGACGACATGCTATACTATGACATTTGTTCATGATTCTGGACGACATGCTATACTATGACTTTTTTTCATGATTTTGGACGACATGCTATACTATGACTTTTTTTTCATGAATTAGGACGACATGCTATACTATGACATTTTTTCATGATTTTGGACGACATACTGTACCATGACATTTTTTCACGAATTAGGACGACATACTATACTATGACATTTTTCATTATTTTGGACGACATGCTATACTATGACTTTTTGTCATTATTTTGGACGACATACTGTACAAAGACATTTTTTCACGAATTAGGACGACATACTATACTATGACATTTTTCATCATTTAGGACGACATGTTATACTATGACTTTTTTTCATGATTTCGGACGACATGCTATCCATTGACTTTATTTCATGATTTTGGACGACATGCTGTACTATGACTTTTTTTCATAAATTAGGATGACATGCTATACTATGACATTTTTTCATTGTTTAGAATGACATGCTATGCTATGACTTTTTGTCATTATTTTGGACGACATACTGTACAAACACATTTTTTCATGAATTAGGACGACATACTATACTATGACTTTTTTCATTATTTTGGACGACATGCTATACTTTGACTTTTTTGCATGATTTCGGACGACATGCTATACAATGACTTTTTTTCATGATTTCGGACCACATACTATACTATGACTTTTTTTCATGAAGTAGGACGACATGCTATACTATGACATTTTTTAATGAATTAGGACGACATGCTATACTGTCACATTTTTTCATGATTCTGGACGATATACGATACTATGACTTTTTTTCATGATTTCGAACGACATGCTATACTATGACATTTTTTTTATGATTTTGGACGATACACTATACTATGACTTTTTTTCATGAAGTAGGACGACATACTATACTATGACATTTTTTAATGAATTAGGACGACATACTATACTATGACATTTTTCACGAATTAGGACGACATGCTATACCATGACTTTTTTTCATGATTTCGAATGACATGCTATACAATGACTTTTTTTCATGATTTCGGACCACATACTATACTATGACTTTTTTTCATGATTTCGGATGACATGCTATACTATGACTTTTCTTCATGATCTTGGAAGACATACTGTACTATCACATTTTTTCATGATTTCCGATCACATGCTATACTATGACTTTTTTTCATGATTTCGATTGACATGCTATACTATGACTTTTTTTCATGATTTTAGACGACATACTATACTATGACTTTTTTTCATGATTTTGGACGACGTGCTATACTATGACTTTTTTTGATGATTTTAGACGACATGCTATGCTATGACTTTTTTTGATGATTTTAGACGACATACTATACTATGACTTTTTTTTCATGATTTCAAACGACATGCTATACTATGACTTTTCTTCATGATCTTGGAAGACATACTATACTATCACATTTTTTCATGATTTCCGATCACATGCTATACTATGACTTTTTTTCATGATTTCGATTGACATGCTATACTATGACTTTTTTTCATGATTTTGGACGACATACTATACTATGACTTTTTTTGATGATTTTAGACGACATACTATACTATGACTTTTTTTCATGATATCAGTCAACATGCTATACTAGGACTTTTTTTCATGATATCAGTCAACATGCTATACTATGACTTTTTTTCATGATTTCGGACCACATGCTATAGTATGACTTTTTTTCATGATTTCGAACAACTTATATGCTCTGACACTTTTTCATGATTTTAGACGACATGCTATACTATGACTTTTCTTCATGATTTTGGACGAAATACTATACCATGACTTTTTTTCATGATTTCGAACAACATGCTATACTATGACATTTTTTACTGAGTTAGGACGACATGCTATACTATGACATTTTTTTACTGAGTTAGGACGACATACTATACTATGACATTTTTTACTGAGTTAGGACGACATACTATACTATGACTTTTTTTCATGATTTCGAACGACATGCTATACTATGACTTTTTTTGATGATTTTAGACGACATACTATACTATGACTTTTTTTTCATGATTTCGAACGACATGCTATACTATGACTTTTTTTCATGATTTCGAACGACATGCTATACTATGACTTTTCTTCATGATCTTGGAAGACATGCTATACTATCACATTTTTTCATGATTTCCGATCACATGCTATACTATGACTTTTTTTCATGATTTCGATTGACATGCTATACTATGACTTTTTTTCATGATTTTGGACGACATACTATACTATGACTTTTTTTGATGATTTTAGACGACATACTATACTATGACTTTTTTTCATGATTTCGAACGACATGCTATACTATGACTTTTTTTCATGATTTCGAACGACATGCTATACTATGACTTTTCTTCATGATCTTGGAAGACATACTATACTATCACATTTTTTCATGATTTCGGACCACATGCTATAGTATGACTTTTTTTCATGATTTCAAACAACTTATATACTCTGACACTTTTTCATGATTTTAGACGACATGCTATACTATGACTTTTTTTCATGATTTCGAACAACATGCTATACTATAACTTTTTTTCATGATTTTGGACGACATGCTATACTATGACATTTTTTACTGAGTTAGGACGACATACTATACTATGACATTTCTTCATGAATTAGGACGATATAATATACTGTGACTTTTTTTCATGATTTCGGACGACATGCTATACTTTGACATATTTTACTGAATTAGGACGACATACTATACTATGACATTTTTCACGAAGTAGGAAGACATGCTATACTATCACATTTTTTCATGATTTTGGACGACATAATATACTATGACTTTTTTTCATGATTTCGGACGACATACTATACTATGACATTTTTCACGAAGTAGGAAGACATGCTATACTATCACATTTTTTCTTGATTTTAGACGACATACTATACTATGACTTTTTTTCATGATTTCGGACGACATACTATACTATGACATTTTTTCATGATTTTAGACGACATACTATACTATGACGTTTTTTCATAATTTTGGACGACATGCTATACTATGGCTTTTTTTAATTAATTAGGACAACATGCTATGCTATGACTTTTTTTCATGATTTTAGACGACATACTATATAATGACCTTTTTTCATGATTTCGAACAACTTAATATACTCTGACACTTTTTCATGATTTTAGACGACATGCTATACTATGACTTTTTTCATGATTTCGGACGATATGCTATACTATGACTTTTTTCATGATTTCGCAGAACATGCTATACTATCACTTTTTTTTATGATTTCGGACGACATGCTATACCATGACTTTTTTTCATGATTTCGGATGACATGTTATACTATGATATTTTTTCATGAAGTAGGACGACATGCTACACTATGACTTTTCTTCATGATTTTGGATGACATGCTATACTATGGCTTTTTTTCATGAATTAGGACGACATGCTATACTATGACTTTTCTTCATGATTTTGGATGACATGCTATACTATGACTTTTTTTCATGAATTAGTACTACATACTTAACCATGACTTTTTTTCATGATTTCGAACGACATGCTATACTATGACTTTTTCTCATGATTTTGGACTATTGCTATACTATGACTTTTTTTCATGATTTCGGACCACATGCTATACTACGACTTTTTTCATGATTTCGGACCACATGCTATACTATGAATTTTTTTCATGATCTTGGACGACATACTATACTATCACATTTTTTCATGATTTCGGACGACATGCTATGCTATGACATTTTTTCATGAAGTAGGACAACATGCTATACTATGACATTTTTTCATGAATTAGGACGACATGCTATACTATCACATTTTTTCATAAATTCGGACGACATTCTATACTATGACTTTTTTTCATGATTTCAGACGACATGCTATACTATGACTTTTTTCATGATTTTAGACGACATGCTATACTATGACATTTTTTCATGATTTCGAACGACATGCTATACTATGACTTTTCTTCATGATCTTGGAAGACATACTATACTATCACATTTTTTCATGATTTCGGACCACATGCTATAGTATGACTTTTTTTCATGATTTCGAACAACTTATATACTCTGACACTTTTTCATGATTTTAGACGACATGCTATACTATGACTTTTCTTCATGATTTTGGACGAAATACTATACCATGACTTTTTTTCATGATTTCGAACAACATGCTATACTATGACTTTTTTTAATGATTTTGGACGACTTGCTATACCATGACTTTTTTTCATGATTTTGGACGACATGCTATACTACGACATTTTTTACTGAGTTAGGACGACATACTATACTATGACATTTTTTACTGAGTTAGGACGACATACTATACTATGACATTTTTTACTGAGTTAGGACGACATACTATACTATGACATTTCTTCATGAATTAGGACGATATACTATACTGTGACTTTTTTTCATGATTTCGGACGACATGCTATACTTTGACATATTTTACTGAATTAGGACGACATACTATACTATGACATTTTTCACGAAGTAGGAAGACATGCTATACTATCACATTTTTTCATGATTTTGGACGACATACTATACTATGACTTTTTTTCATGATTTCGTACGACATTCTATACCATGACTTTTTTCATGATTTTGGACGACATACTATACTATGACATTTTTTCATGATTTTAGACGACATACTATACTATGACGTTTTTTCATAATTTTGGACGACATGCTATACTATGACTTTTTTTAATTAATTAGGACAACATGCTATGCTATGACTTTTTTTCATGATTTTAGACGACATACTATATAATGACCTTTTTTCATGATTTCGAACAACTTAATATACTCTGACACTTTTTCATGATTTTAGACGACATGCTATACTATGACTTTTTTTATGATTTCGAACCACATGCTATACTATCACATTTTTTCATGATTTCGGACGACATGCTATACTATGACTTTTTTCATGATTTCGGACGATATGCTATACTATGACTTTTTTCATGATTTCGCAGAACATGCTATACTATCACTTTTTTTTATGATTTCGGACGACATGCTATACCATGACTTTTTTTCATGATTTCGGATGACATGTTATACTATGATATTTTTTCATGAAGTAGGACGACATGCTATACTATGACTTTTCTTCATGATTTTGGATGACATGCTATACTATGGCTTTTTTTCATGAATTAGGACGACATGCTATACTATGACTTTTCTTCATGATTTTGGATGACATGCTATACTATGACTTTTTTTCATGATTTTGGACTATTGCTATACTATGACTTTTTTTCATGATTTTGGACTATTGCTATACTATGACTTTTTTTCATGATTTTGGACGACATGCTATACTATGACTTTTTTTTCATGAATTAGGACGACATGCTATACTATGACATTTTTTCATGATTTTGGACGACATACTGTACCATGACAATTTTTCACGAATTAGGACGACATACTATACTATGACATTTTTCATTATTTTGGACGACATGCTATACTATGACTTTTTGTCATTATTTTGGACGACATACTGTACAAAGACATTTTTTCACGAATTAGGACGACATACTATACTATGACATTTTTCATCATTTAGGACGACATGTTATACTATGACTTTTTTTCATGATTTCGGACGACATGCTATCCATTGACTTTATTTCATGATTTTGGACGACATGCTGTACTATGACTTTTTTTCATAAATTAGGATGACATGCTATACTATGACATTTTTTAATGAATTAGGACGACATGCTATACTGTCACATTTTTTCATGATTCTGGACGATATACGATACTATGACTTTTTTTCATGATTTCGAACGACATGCTATACTATGACATTTTTTTTATGATTTTGGACGATACACTATACTATGACTTTTTTTCATGAAGTAGGACGACATACTATACTATGACATTTTTTAATGAATTAGGACGACATACTATACTATGACATTTTTCACGAATTAGGACGACATGCTATACCATGACTTTTTTTCATGATTTCGAATGACATGCTATACAATGACTTTTTTTCATGATTTCGGACCACATACTATACTATGACTTTTTTTCATGATTTCGGATGACATGCTATACTATGACTTTTCTTCATGATCTTGGAAGACATACTGTACTATCACATTTTTTCATGATTTCCGATCACATGCTATACTATGACTTTTTTTCATGATTTCGATTGACATGCTATACTATGACTTTTTTTCATGATTTTAGACGACATACTATACTATGACTTTCTTTCATGATTTTGGACGACGTGCTATACTATGACTTTTTTTGATGATTTTAGACGACATGCTATGCTATGACTTTTTTTGATGATTTTAGACGACATACTATACTATGACTTTTTTTTCATGATTTCAAACGACATGCTATACTATGACTTTTCTTCATGATCTTGGAAGACATACTATACTATCACATTTTTTCATGATTTCCGATCACATGCTATACTATGACTTTTTTTCATGATTTCGATTGACATGCTATACTATGACTTTTTTTCATGATTTTGGACGACATACTATACTATGACTTTTTTTGATGATTTTAGACGACATACTATACTATGACTTTTTTTCATGATATCAGTCAACATGCTATACTAGGACTTTTTTTCATGATATCAGTCAACATGCTATACTATGACTTTTTTTCATGATTTCGGACCACATGCTATAGTATGACTTTTTTTCATGATTTCGAACAACTTATATGCTCTGACACTTTTTCATGATTTTAGACGACATGCTATACTATGACTTTTCTTCATGATTTTGGACGAAATACTATACCATGACTTTTTTTCATGATTTCGAACAACATGCTATACTATGACATTTTTTACTGAGTTAGGACGACATGCTATACTATGACATTTTTTTACTGAGTTAGGACGACATACTATACTATGACATTTTTTACTGAGTTAGGACGACATACTATACTATGACTTTTTTTCATGATTTCGAACGACATGCTATACTATGACTTTTTTTGATGATTTTAGACGACATACTATACTATGACTTTTTTTTCATGATTTCGAACGACATGCTATACTATGACTTTTTTTCATGATTTCGAACGACATGCTATACTATGACTTTTCTTCATGATCTTGGAAGACATGCTATACTATCACATTTTTTCATGATTTCCGATCACATGCTATACTATGACTTTTTTTCATGATTTCGATTGACATGCTATACTATGACTTTTTTTCATGATTTTGGACGACATACTATACTATGACTTTTTTTGATGATTTTAGACGACATACTATACTATGACTTTTTTTCATGATTTCGAACGACATGCTATACTATGACTTTTTTTCATGATTTCGAACGACATGCTATACTATGACTTTTCTTCATGATCTTGGAAGACATACTATACTATCACATTTTTTCATGATTTCGGACCACATGCTATAGTATGACTTTTTTTCATGATTTCAAACAACTTATATACTCTGACACTTTTTCATGATTTTAGACGACATGCTATACTATGACTTTTTTTCATGATTTCGAACAACATGCTATACTATAACTTTTTTTCATGATTTTGGACGACATGCTATACTATGACATTTTTTACTGAGTTAGGACGACATACTATACTATGACATTTCTTCATGAATTAGGACGATATAATATACTGTGACTTTTTTTCATGATTTCGGACGACATGCTATACTTTGACATATTTTACTGAATTAGGACGACATACTATACTATGACATTTTTCACGAAGTAGGAAGACATGCTATACTATCACATTTTTTCATGATTTTGGACGACATAATATACTATGACTTTTTTTCATGATTTCGGACGACATACTATACTATGACATTTTTCACGAAGTAGGAAGACATGCTATACTATCACATTTTTTCTTGATTTTAGACGACATACTATACTATGACTTTTTTTCATGATTTCGGACGACATACTATACTATGACATTTTTTCATGATTTTAGACGACATACTATACTATGACGTTTTTTCATGATTTTGGACGACATGCTATACTACGACATTTTTTACTGAGTTAGGACGACATACTATACTATGACATTTTTTACTGAGTTAGGACGACATACTATACTATGACATTTTTTACTGAGTTAGGACGACATACTATACTATGACATTTCTTCATGAATTAGGACGATATACTATACTGTGACTTTTTTTCATGATTTCGGACGACATGCTATACTTTGACATATTTTACTGAATTAGGACGACATACTATACTATGACATTTTTCACGAAGTAGGAAGACGTGCTATACTATCACATTTTTTCATGATTTTGGACGACATACTATACTATGACTTTTTTTCATGATTTCGTACGACATTCTATACCATGACTTTTTTCATGATTTTGGACGACATACTATACTATGACATTTTTTCATGATTTTAGACGACATACTATACTATGACGTTTTTTCATAATTTTGGACGACATGCTATACTATGACTTTTTTTAATTAATTAGGACAACATGCTATGCTATGACTTTTTTTCATGATTTTAGACGACATACTATATAATGACCTTTTTTCATGATTTCGAACAACTTAATATACTCTGACACTTTTTCATGATTTTAGACGACATGCTATACTATGACTTTTTTTATGATTTCGAACCACATGCTATACTATCACATTTTTTCATGATTTCGGACGACATGCTATACTATGACTTTTTTCATGATTTCGGACGATATGCTATACTATGACTTTTTTCATGATTTCGCAGAACATGCTATACTATCACTTTTTTTTATGATTTCGGACGACATGCTATACCATGACTTTTTTTCATGATTTCGGATGACATGTTATACTATGATATTTTTTCATGAAGTAGGACGACATGCTATACTATGACTTTTCTTCATGATTTTGGATGACATGCTATACTATGGCTTTTTTTCATGAATTAGGACGACATGCTATACTATGACTTTTCTTCATGATTTTGGATGACATGCTATACTATGACTTTTTTTCATGAATTAGTACTACATACTTAACCATGACTTTTTTTCATGATTTCGAACGACATGCTATACTATGACTTTTTCTCATGATTTTGGACTATTGCTATACTATGACTTTTTTTCATGATTTTGGACGACATGCTATACTATGACTTTTTTTTCATGAATTAGGACGACATGCTATACTATGACATTTTTTCATGATTTTGGACGACATACTGTACCATGACAATTTTTCACGAATTAGGACGACATACTATACTATGACATTTTTCATTATTTTGGACGACATGCTATACTATGACTTTTTGTCATTATTTTGGACGACATACTGTACAAAGACATTTTTTCACGAATTAGGACGACATACTATACTATGACATTTTTCATCATTTAGGACGACATGTTATACTATGACTTTTTTTCATGATTTCGGACGACATGCTATCCATTGACTTTATTTCATGATTTTGGACGACATGCTGTACTATGACTTTTTTTCATAAATTAGGATGACATGTTATACTATGACTTTTTTTCATGATTTCGGACGACATGCTATCCATTGACTTTATTTCATGATTTTGGACGACATGCTGTACTATGACTTTTTTTCATAAATTAGAATGACATGCTATGCTATGACTTTTTGTCATTATTTTGGACGACATACTGTACAAACACATTTTTTCATGAATTAGGACGACATACTATACTATGACTTTTTTCATTATTTTGGACGACATGCTATACTATGACTTTTTTTCATGATTTTAGACAACATGCTATACTTTGACTTTTTTGCATGATTTCGGACGACATGCTATACTGTCACATTTTTTCATGATTCTGGACGATATACGATACTATGACTTTTTTTCATGAAGTAGGACGACATGCTATACTATGACATTTTTTAATGAATTAGGACGACATGCTATACTGTCACATTTTTTCATGATTCTGGACGATATACGATACTATGACTTTTTTTCATGATTTCGAACGACATGCTATACTATGACATTTTTTTATGATTTTGGACGATACACTATACTATGACTTTTTTTCATGAAGTAGGACGACATACTATACTATGACATTTTTCACGAATTAGGACGACATGCTATACCATGACTTTTTTTCATGATTTCGAATGACATGCTATACAATGACTTTTTTTCATGATTTCGGACCACATACTATACTATGACTTTTTTTCATGATTTCGAACGACATG
This sequence comes from Cephalopholis sonnerati, assembly GCA_019142605.1. Lineage (NCBI taxonomy): Eukaryota > Metazoa > Chordata > Actinopteri > Perciformes > Serranidae > Cephalopholis > Cephalopholis sonnerati. Next base: position 37,973,582 of record JAGQAX010000021.1, on the reverse strand, counting down.
CTATACTATGACTTTTCTTCATGATCTTGGAAGACATACTGTACTATCACATTTTTTCATGATTTCCGATCACATGCTATACTATGACTTTTTTTGATGATTTTAGACGACATACTATACTATGACTTTTTTTGATGATTTTAGACGACATACTATACTATGACTTTTTTTGATGATTTTAGACGACATACTATACTATGACTTTTTTTCATGATTTTGGACGACATGCTATACTATGACTTTTTTTGATGATTTTAGACGACATGCTATACTATGACTTTTTTTTCATGATTTCGAACGACATGCTATACTATGACTTTTTTTCATGATTTCGAACGACATGCTATACTATGACTTTTCTTCATGATCTTGGAAGACATACTATACTATCACATTTTTTCATGATTTCCGATCACATGCTATACTATGACTTTTTTTCATGATTTCGGACGACATGCTATCCATTGATTTTATTTCATGATTTTGGACGACATGCTGTACTATGACTTTTTTTCATAAATTAGGATGACATGCTATACTATGACATTTTTTCATTGTTTAGAATGACATGCTATGCTATGACTTTTTGTCATTATTTTGGACGACATACTGTACAAACACATTTTTTCATGAATTAGGACGACATACTATACTATGACTGTTTTCATTATTTTGGACGACATGCTATACTTTGACTTTTTTGCATGATTTCGGACGACATGCTATACAATGACTTTTTTTCATGATTTCGGACCACATACTATACTATGACTTTTTTTCATGAAGTAGGACGACATGGTATACTATGACATTTTTTAATGAATTAGGACGACATGCTATACTGTCACATTTTTTTATGATTTTGGACGATACACTATACTATGACTTTTTTTCATGAAGTAGGACGACATACTATACTATGACATTTTTTAATGAATTAGGACGACATACTATACTATGACATTTTTCACGAATTAGGACGACATGCTATACCATGACTTTTTTTCATGATTTCGAATGACATGCTATACAATGACTTTTTTTCATGATTTCGGACCACATACTATACTATGACTTTTTTTCATGATTTCGGATGACATGCTATACTATGACTTTTCTTCATGATCTTGGAAGACATACTGTACTATCACATTTTTTCATGATTTCCGATCACATGCTATACTATGACTTTTTTTCATGATTTCGATTGACATGCTATACTATGACTTTTTTTCATGATTTTAGACGACATACTATACTATGACTTTTTTTGATGATTTTAGACGACATACTATACTATGACTTTTTTTCATGATTTTGGACGACGTGCTATACTATGACTTTTTTGATGATTTGACGACATGCTATGCTATGACTTTTTTTGATGATTTTAGACGACATACTATACTATGACTTTTTTTTCATGATTTCAAACGACATGCTATACTATCACGTTTTTTCATGATTTCCGATCACATGCTATACTATGACTTTTTTTCATGATTTCGATTGACATGCTATACTATGACTTTTTTTCATGATTTTGGACGACATGCTATACTATGACTTTTTTTGATGATTTTAGACGACATACTATACTATGACTTTTTTTCATGATATCAGTCAACATGCTATACTAGGACTTTTTTTCATGATATCAGTCAACATGCTATACTATGACTTTTTTTCATGATTTCGGACCACATGCTATAGTATGACTTTTTTTCATGATTTCGAACAACTTATATGCTCTGACACTTTTTCATGATTTTAGACGACATGCTATACTATGACTTTTCTTCATGATTTTGGACGAAATACTATACCATGACTTTTTTTCATGATTTCGAACAACATGCTATACTATGACTTTTTTTAATGATTTTGGACGACTTGCTATACCATGACTTTTTTTCATGATTTTGGACGACATGCTATACTATGACATTTTTTACTGAGTTAGGACGACATACTATACTATGACATTTTTTACTGAGTTAGGACGACATACTATACTATGACATTTCTTCATGAATTAGGACGATATACTATACTGTGACTTTTTTTCATGATTTCGGACGACATGCTATACTTTGACATATTTTACTGAATTAGGACGACATACTATACTATGACATTTTTCACGAAGTAGGAAGACATGCTATACTATCACATTTTTTCATGATTTTGGACGACATAATATACTATGACTTTTTTTCATGATTTCGGACGACATACTATACTATGACATTTTTCACGAAGTAGGAAGACATGCTATACTATCACATTTTTTCTTGATTTTGGACGACATACTATACTATGACTTTTTTTCATGATTTCGGACGACATACTATACTATGACATTTTTTCATGATTTTAGACGACATACTATACTATGACGTTTTTTCATAATTTTGGACGACATGCTATACTATGACTTTTTTTAATTAACTAGGACAACATGCTATGCTATGACTTTTTTTCATGATTTTAGGCGACATACTATATAATGACCTTTTTTCATGATTTCGAACAACTTAATATACTCTGACACTTTTTCATGATTTTAGACGACATGCTATACTATGACTTTTTTTATGATTTCAAACCACATGCTATACTATCACATTTTTTCATAATTCGGACGACATGCTATACTATGACTTTTTTCATGATTTCGGACGATATGCTATACTATGACTTTTTTCATGATTTCGCAGAACATGCTATACTATCACTTTTTTTTATGATTTCGGACGACATGCTATACCATGACTTTTTTTCATGATTTCGGATGACATGTTATACTATGATATTTTTTCATGAAGTAGGACGACATGCTATACTATGACTTTTTTTCATGAATTAGTACTACATACTTAACCATGACTTTTTTTCATGATTTCGAACGACATGCTATACTATGACTTTTCTTCATGATTTTGGATGACATGCTATACTATGACTTTTTTTCATGAATTAGTACTACATACTTAACCATGACTTTTTTTCATGAATTAGGACGACATGCTATACTATGACTTTTCTTCATTATTTTGGATGACATGCTATACTATGACTTTTTTTCATGAATTAGTACTACATACTTAACCATGACTTTTTTTCATGATTTCGAACGACATGCTATACTATGACTTTTTCTCATGATTTTAGACTATTGCTATACTATGACTTTTTTTCATGATTTCGGACCACATGCTATACTACGACTTTTTTCATGATTTCGGACCACATGCTATACTATGACTTTTTTTCATGATCTTGGACGACATACTATACTATCACATTTTTTCATGATTTCGGACGACATGCTATGCTATGACATTTTTTCATGAAGTAGGACAACATGCTATACTATGACATTTTTTCATGAATTAGGACGACATGCTATACTATCACATTTTTTCATAAATTCGGACGACATTCTATACTATGACTTTTTTTCATGATTTCAGACGACATGCTATACTATGACTTTTTTCATGATTTTAGACGACATGCTATACTATGACATTTTTTCATGATTTCGGACGACATGCTATACTATGACTTTTTTTCATGATTTTAGACGACATGCTATACTATGACATTTTTTCATGATTTTAGACGACATACTATACTAAGACGTTTTTTCATAATTTTGGACGACATGCTATACTATGACTTTTTTTCATGATTTTAGACGACATACTATATAATGACCTTTTTTCATGATTTCGAACAACTTAATATACTCTGACACTTTTTCATGATTTTAGACGACATGCTATTTTATGCCTTTTTTTATGATTTCGAACCACATGCTATACTATCACATTTTTTCATGATTTCGGACGACATGCTATACCATGACTTTTTTTCATGAATTCGGACGACATGCTATACCATGACTTTTGTTCATGATTTCGGATGACATGTTATACTATGACATTTTTCATGAAGTAGGACGACATGCTATAATATGACATTTTTTTCATGATTTTGGACGACATGCTATACTATCATATTTTTTCATGATTTCGAACGACATACTATACTATGGCGTTTTTTCATGAATTAGGACGACATACTTAACCATGACTTTTTTTCATGATTTCGAACGACATGCTATACTATGACTTTTTTTCATGATTTCGGACCACATGCTATACTATGACTTTTTTCATGATCTTGGACGACATACTATACTATCACAATTTTTCATGATTTCGGACGACATGCTATACTATGACATTTTTTCATGAATTAGGACGACATGCTATACCATGACTTTTTTTCATTATTTCGAACAACGTGCTATACTATGACATTTTTTCATGATTTTGGACGACGTACTATACTCTGACATTTTTTCATGATTTCGGACGACATGCTATACTATGACATTTTTTCATGAATTAGGACGACATGCTATACTATCACATTTTTTCATAAATTAGGACGACATGCTATACTATCACATTTTTTCATAAATTCGGACGACATGCTATACTGTGACTTTTTTTCATGATTTCGGATGAAATGCTATACTATGACATTTTTTCATGAATTAGGACGACATGCTATACTATGACATTTTTTCATGAATTAGGACGACATGCTATACTATGACTTTTTTTCATGATTTCGGATGACATGCTATACTATGACATTTTTTAATGAATTAGGACGACATGCTATACTGTCACATTTTGTCATGATTCTGGACGATATAAGATACTATGACTTTTTTTCATGATTTCGAACGACATGCTATACTATGACTTTTTTTCATGAAGTAGGACGACATACTATACTATGACATTTTTTAATGAATTAGGACGACATGCTATATTATGACATTTTTCACGAATTAGGACGACATGCTATACTATGACTTTTTTCCATGATTTCGAACGACATGCTATACTATGACTTTTTTTCATGATTTCGGACCACATACTATACTATGACTTTTTTTCATGATTTCGAACGACATGCTATACTATGACTTTTCTTCATGATCTTGGAAGACATGCTATACTATGACTTTTTTTGATGATTTTAGACGACATACTATACTATGACTTTTTTTCATGATTTCGAACGATATCTTATGCTATGACTTTTTTTCATAATTTTGGACGACATGCTATACTATGACTTTTTTTCATGATTTTAGACAACATACTATACTGACATTTTTTCATGATTTCGAACGACATGCTATACTATGACATTTTTTACTGAGTTAGGACAACATACTATACTATGACATTTTTTACTGAGTTAGGACGACATACTATACTATGACTTTTTTTCATGATTTCGGATGACATGCTATACTATGACTTTTTTTCATGAATTAGGACGACATGCTATACTATCACATTTTTTCATGAATTAGGACGACATTCTATACTATGACTTTTTTTCATGATTTCAGACGACATGCTATACTATGACGTTTTTTCATGGTTTCGGACGACATGCTATACTATGACTTTTTTCATGATTTTAGACGACATGCTATACTATGACTTTTTTTCATTATTTTGGACGACATAGTATACTATGACTTTTTTTCATGATTTCGGACCACATGCTATACTATGACATTTTTTCATGATTTTAGACGACATGCTATACTATGACTTTTTTTCATTATTTTGGACGACATAGTATACTATGACTTTTTTTCATGATTTCGGACCACATGCTATACTATGACTTTTTTTCATGATTTCGGACGACATACTATACTATGACATTTTTCACGAAGTAGGAAGACATGCTGTACTATCACATTTTTTCTTGATTTTAGACGACATACTATACTATGACTTTTTTTCATGATTTCGGACCACATGCTATACTATGACATTTTTTCATGATTTTGGACGACATACTATATAATGACCTTTTTTCATGATTTCGAACAACTTAATATACTCTGACACTTTTTCATGATTTTACACGACATGCTATACTATGACTTTTTTTAATGATTTTGGACGACATGCCATACTATGACTTTTTTTATGATTTCGAAGAACATGCTATACTATGACTTTTTTTTATGATTTCGGACAACATGCTATACCATGACTTTTTTTCATGAATTCGGACGACATGCTATACCATGACTTTTGTTCATGATTTCGGATGACATGTTATACTATGACATTTTTTCATGATTTTGGACGACATGCTATACTATCATATTTTTTCATGATTTCGAACGACATACTATACTATGACATTTTTTCATGAATTAGGACGACATGCTACACTATGACATTTTTTCATGATTTCGAACGACATACTATACTATGGCTTTTTTTCATGAATTAGGACGACATGCTATATTACGACTTTTTTTCACGAATTAGGACTACATACTTAACCATGACTTTTTTTCATGATTTCGAACGACATGCTATACCATGACTTTTTTTCATGATTTCGGACCACATGCTATACTATGACTTTTTTTCATGATCTTGGACGACATACTATACTATCACATTTTTTCATGATTTCGGACGACATGCTATGCTATGACATTTTTTCATGAAGTAGGACAACATGCTATACTATGACATTTTTTCATGAATTAGGACGACATGCTATACTATCACATTTTTTCATAAATTCGGACGACATTCTATACTATGACTTTTTTTCATGATTTCAGACGACATGCTATACTATGACTTTTTTCATGATTTTAGACGACATGCTATACTATGACATTTTTTCATGATTTCGGACGACATGCTATACTATGACTTTTTTTCATGATTTTAGACGACATGCTATACTATGACATTTTTTCATGATTTTAGACGACATACTATACTAAGACGTTTTTTCATAATTTTGGACGACATGCTATACTATGACTTTTTTTCATGATTTTAGACGACATACTATATAATGACCTTTTTTCATGATTTCGAACAACTTAATATACTCTGACACTTTTTCATGATTTTAGACGACATGCTATTTTATGCCTTTTTTTATGATTTCGAACCACATGCTATACTATCACATTTTTTCATGATTTCGGACGACATGCTATACCATGACTTTTTTTCATGAATTCGGACGACATGCTATACCATGACTTTTGTTCATGATTTCGGATGACATGTTATACTATGACATTTTTCATGAAGTAGGACGACATGCTATAATATGACATTTTTTTCATGATTTTGGACGACATGCTATACTATCATATTTTTTCATGATTTCGAACGACATACTATACTATGGCTTTTTTTCATGAATTAGGACGACATACTTAACCATGACTTTTTTTCATGATTTCGAACGACATGCTATACTATGACTTTTTTTCATGATTTCGGACCACATGCTATACTATGACTTTTTTCATGATCTTGGACGACATACTATACTATCACATTTTTTCATGATTTCGGACGACATGCTATACTATGACATTTTTTCATGAATTAGGACGACATGCTATACCATGACTTTTTTTCATTATTTCGAACAACGTGCTATACTATGACATTTTTTCATGAATTAGGACGACATGCTATACTATCACATTTTTTCATAAATTAGGACGACATGCTATACTATGA
>JAGQAX010000021.1:37888133-37965857 GCA_019142605.1 Cephalopholis sonnerati | reverse complement strand
CATTTTTTTCATGATTTCGGATGAAATGCTATACTATGACATTTTTTCATGAATTAGGACGACATGTGCTATACTATGACTTTTTTTCATGATTTCGGACGACATGCTATACTATGGACATTTTTTCATGAATTAGGACGACATGCTATACTATGACATTTTTTCATGAATTAGGACGACATGCTATACTATGACATTTTTTAATGAATTAGGACGACATGCTATACTGTCACATTTTTTCATGATTTCGAACGACATACTGTACTATCACATTTTTCATGATTTCGATTGACATGCTATACTATGACTTTTTTTCATGATTTTAGGACGACATACTATACTATGACTCTTTTTGATGATTTTAGGACGACATACTATACTATGACTTTTTTTGATGATTTTAGACGACATACTATACTATGACTCTTTTTGATGATTTTAGACGACATACTATACTATGACTTTTTTTCATGATTTTGGACGAAATGCTATACTATGACTTTTTTTGATGATTTTAGACGACATACTACTATGACTCTTTTTGATGATTTTAGACGACATACTATACTATGACTTTTTTTCATGATTTCGAACGACATGCTATACTATGACTTTTTTTCATGATTTTCGAACGACATGCTATACTATGACTTTTCTTCATGATCTTGGAAGACATACTATACTATCACATTTTTTCATGATTTCCGATCGACATGCTATACTATGACTTTTTTTCATGATTTCGAACGACATGCTATACTATGACTTTTTTTGATGATTTTAGACGACATACTATACTATGACTTTTTTTTGATGATTTTAGACGACATGCTATACTATGACTTTTTTCATGATATCAGTCAACATGCTATACTATGAATTTTTTTCATGATTTCGGACCACATGCTATACTATGACTTTTTTTCATGATTTTAGACGACGTGCTATACTATGACCTTTTTTCATGATTTCGAACCACATGCTATACTATCACATTTTTTCCATGATTTTGGACGACATGCTATACCATGACTTTTTTTTCATGATTTTGGACGACATGCTATACTATGACATTTTTTCATTGATTTCGGACGACTTGCTTTACCATGACTTTTTTTCATGATTTCGGACGACATGCTATACTATGACATTTTTTTCATGATTTTAGACGACATGCTATACTATGATGACATTTTTTCATGATTTTGGACCACATGCTATACTTATGACATTTTTTCATGATTTCTGACGACATGCTATACTACGACTTTATTTTCATGATTTTAGACGAAATACTATACTATCACATTTTTTCATGATTTCCGATCACATGCTATACTATGACTTTTTTTTTGATGATTTTAGACGAAATGCTATACTATGACTTTTTTTCATGATTTCGGACCACATGCTATACTGTGACACTTTTTCATGATTTTAGACGACATGCTATACTATGACTTTTTTCATGATTTCAGACGACATGCTATACTATGACGTTTTTTCATGGTTTCGGACGACATGCTATACTATGACTTTTTTTCATGATTTCAGACGGACATGCTATACTATGACGTTTTTTCATGGTTTCGGATGACATGCTATACTATGACTTTTTTCATGATTTTGGACGACATGCTATACTATGACTTTTTTTTTCATTATTTTGGACGACATAGTATACTATGACTTTTTTTCATGATTTCGGACCACATGCTATATACTATGACATTTTTTCATGATTTTAGACGACATACTATACTATGACTTTTTTTCATGATTTCGGACGACATACTATACTATGACATTTTTCACGAAGTAGGAAGACATGCTGTACTATCACATTTTTTTCTTGATTTTAGACGACATACTATACTATGACTTTTTTTTCATGATTTCGGACCACATGCTAACTATGACATTTTTTCATGGATTTTGGACGACATACTATATAATGACCTTTTTTCATGATTTCGAACAACTTAATATACTCTGACACTTTTTCATGATTTTACACGACATGCTATACTATGACTTTTTTTAATGATTTTGGACGACATGCCATATACTATGACTTTTTTTTCATGATTTCGAACTACATGCTATACTATGACTTTTGTAATCAATTAGGATGACATGCTATTCTATGACTTTTTTTTATGATTTCAAACCACATGCTATACTATCACATTTTTTCATGATTTCGGACGACATGCTATACTATGACTTTTTTCATGATTTCGAAGAACATGCTATACTATGACTTTTTTTATGATTTCGGACGACATGCTATACCATGACTTTTGTTCATGATTTCTGATGACATGTTATACTATGACATTTTTTTCATGATTTTGGACGACATGCTATACTATCATATTTTTTCATGATTTCGAACGACATACTATACTATGACATTTTTTCATGAATTAGGACGACATGCTACACTATGACATTTTTTTCATGATTTTGGAAGACATGCTATATACTATCATATTTTCTTCATGATTTTGGATGACATGCTATACTATGGCTTTTTTTCATGAATTAGGACGACATGCTATATTACGACTTTTTTTCACGAATTAGGACGGACATACTTAACCATGACTTTTTTCATGATTTCGAACGACATGCTATACCATGACTTTTTTTCATGATTTCGGACCACATGCTATACTATGACTTTTTTTCATGATCTTGGACGACATACTATACTATCACATTTTTTTCATGATTTCGGACGACATGCTATACTATGACATTTTTTTAATGAATTAGGACGCACATGCTATACCATGACTTTTTTTCATGATTTCGAACAACGTGCTATACTATGACATTTTTTCATGATTTTGGACGACGTACTATACTTATGACATTTTTTCATGATTTCGGATGAAATGCTATACTATGACATTTTTTCATGAATTAGGACGACATGCTATACTATGACTTTTTTTCATGATTTCGGACCACATACTGTACTATCACATTTTTTCATGATTTCGATTGACATGCTATACTATGACTTTTTTTCATGATTTTGGACGACATGCTATACTATGACTTTTTTTTGATGATTTTAGACGACATACTATACTATGACTCTTTTTGATGATTTTAGACGACATACTATACTATGACTTTTTTTCATGATTTCGAACGACATTGCTATACTATGACTTTTTTTTCATGATTTCGAACGACATGCTATACTATGACTTTTCTTCATGATCTTGGAAGACATACTATACTATCACATTTTTTCATGATTTCCGATCACATGCTATACTATGACTTTTTTTTCATGATTTCGATTGACATGCTATACTATGACTTTTTTTCATGATTTCGATTGGACGACATGCTATACTTATGACTTTTTTTCATGATTTTGGACGACATGCTATACTATGACTTTTTTTCATGATTTTGGACGACATGCTATACTATGACATTTTTTCATGATTTTAGACGACATACTATACTATGACTTTTTTTGATGATTTTAGACGACATGCTATACTATGACTTTTTTCATGATATCAGTCAACATGCTATACTATGAATTTTTTTTTCATGATTTTGGACCACATGCTATATACTATGACACTTTTTTCATGATTTTAGGAAGACATTGCTATACTATGACTTTTTTTCATGATTTTGGACGACATGCTATACTATATGACACCTTTTTTCATGATTTTGGACGACATGCTATACTATGACTTTTTTTCATGATTTTTTGGACGACATGCTATACTATGACCTTTTTTCATGATTTTGAACCACATGCTATACTATCACATTTTTTCATGATTTTTGGACGACTTGCTATACCATGACTTTTTTTCATGATTTTGGACGACATGCTATACTATGACATTTTTTCATGATTTCGGACGACTTGCTTTACCATGACATTTTTTCATGATTTTAGACGACATACTATACTATGACGTTTTTTCATGATTTCTGACGACATGCTATAGTACTATGACGTTTTTTCATGATTTTAGACGACATGCTATACTATGACGTTTTTTCATGATTTTGACGACATGCTATAGTATGACGTTTTTTTTCATGATTTTAGACGACATGCTATACTATGACATTTTTTCATGATTTTGGACGACATTGCTATACTATGACTTTTTTTTTCATGATTTCTGACGACATGCTATACTATGACTTTTTTTTCATGATTTCTGACGACATGCTATACTATGACTTTTTTTTCATGATTTTGGACGACATGCTATACTATGACGTTTTTTTCATGATTTTGGATGACATGGCTATACTATGACGTTTTTTTCATGATTTTGGACGACATGCTATACTATGACGTTTTTTTCAATTAGAGCCAGTTAGAACCAGTAAGAACCAGTTAGAGCCAGTTAGAACCAGTTAGAACCAGTTAGAACCAGCCAGAACCAGTTAGAACCAGTTAGAACCAGTCAAAACCAGTTAGAACCAGTTAGAGCCAGTTAGAACCTGTCAAAACCAGTTAGAACCAGTTTAGAACCAGTTAGAGCCAGTTAAAATCAGTTACAACCAGTTAGAGCCAGTTAGAACCAGTTAGAACCAGTTAGAACCAGACAGAACTAGTTAGAACCAGTCAGAACCAGTTAGAACCAGTCAAAATCTGTTAGAACCAGTTAGAGCCAGTTAGAACCAGTTAGAACCAGTTAGGAACCAGTCAGAACCAGTTAGAACCAGTCAAAATCAGTTAGAACCAGTTAGAGCCAGTTAGAACCAGTTAGAACCAGTTAGAGCCAGTTTGAACCAGTGTGAAGCAGGTCAAAACCAGTTAGAATCAGTCAGAACCAGTTAGAACCAGATAGAACCAGTCAAAACCAGTTAGAACCAATTAGAGCCAAACGTTTTTTCATGAATTGGATGACATGCTATACTATGACGTTTTTTCCAGTTAGAGCCAGTTAGAACCAGTTAGAACCAGTTAGAGCCAGTTAGAGCCAGTTTGAACCAGTTTGAAGCAGTCAAAACCAGTTAGAATGATGTCAGAACCAGTTAGAACCAGTTAGAACGAGTCAAAACCAGTTAGAACCAATTAGAGCCAGTAAGAGCCAGTGAGAACCAGTTAGAACCAGTCAGAACCAGTTTGAACCAGTTAGAACCAGTCAAAACCAGTTAAAACCAGTTAGAGCCAGTCAAAACCAGTTAGAACCAGTTAGAGCAAGTTAGAGTCAGTTAGAACCAGTTAGAACCAGTTAGAACCAGTCAGAACCAGTCAGAACCTGTCAGAACCAGTTAGAGCCAGTTAGAACCATTTAGGACCAGTCAGAACCAGTCAGAACCAGTTAGAACCAGTCAGAACCAGTTAGAACCAGTTAGAACCAGTCAAAACCAGTTAGAACCAGTTAGAGCCAGTTAGAACCATTTAGGACCAGTCAGAACCAGTCAGAACCAGTTAGGAACCAGTTAAAACCAGCCAGAACCAGTTAGAACCAGTTAGAACCTGTCAAAACCAGTTTAGAACCAGTTAGAGCCAGTTTAAATCAGTTACAACCAGTTACAACCAGTTAGAATCAGTTAGAACCAGACAGAGACCAGTTAGAACCAGTCAGAACCAGTTAGAACCAGTTAGAACCAGTCAAAATCTGTTAGAACCAGTTAGAGCCAGTTAGAACCAGACAGAACCAGTTAGAACCAGACAGAACCAGTTAGAACCAGTCAAAATCAGTTAGAACCAGTTAGAGCCAGTTAGAACCAGTTTGAAGCAGTCAAAACCAGTTAGAATCAGTCAGAACCAGTTGGAAACCAGTTAGAACCAGTCAAAAACAGTTAGAACCAATTAGAGCCAGTTAGAGCCAGTTAGAACCAGTTAGGAACCAGTCAGAACCAGTTAAAACCAGTTAGAACCAGTCAGAACCAGTTAGAACCAGTAAAACCAGTTAAAACCAATTAGAACCAGTTAGAACCAGTCAAAACCAGTTAGAACCAGTTAGAGCCAGTTTAAATCAGTTACAACCAGTTAGAATCAGTTAGAACCAGACAGAACCAGTTAGAACCACTCAGAACCAGTTAGAACAAGTTAGAACCAGTCAGAACCAGTCAGAACCAGTTAGAACCAGTTAGAGACAGTTAGAGCCAGTTAGAAGCAGTCAAAACCAGTTAGAACCAGTCAGAACTAGTTAGAACTAGTAAGAACCAGTCAAAACCAGTTAGAACCAGTTAGAGCCAGTTAGAACCAGTTAGAACCAGTCAGAACCAGTTAGAACCAGTCAGAACCAGTTAGAACCAGTTAGAACCAGTCAGAACCAGTTAGAGCCAGTTAGAACCAGTTAGAACCAGTTAGAACCATTTAGAACCAGTCAGAACCAGTTAGAACCAGTCAGAACCAGTTAGAACCAGTTAGAGCAAGTTAGAGCCAGTTAGAGCCAGTTAGAACCAGTTAGAACCATTTAGAACCAGTCAGAACCAGTTAGAACCAGTCAGAACCAGTTATTACCAGTTAGAGCAAGTTAGAGCCAGTTAGAACCAGTTAGAACCATTTAGAACCAGTCAGAACCAGTTAGAACCAGTCAGAACCAGTTAGAACCAGTTAGAGCCAGTTAGAGCCAGTTAGAACCAGTTAGAACCATTTAGAACCAGTCAGAACCAGTTAGAACCAGTCAGAACCAGTTAGAACCAGTTAGAGCAAGTTAGAGTCAGTTAGAACCAGTTAGAACCAGTCAGAACCAGTCAGAACCAGTTAGAGCCAGTTAGAGCCAGTTAGAACCAGTCAAAACCAGTCAGAACCAGTTAGAACCAGTTAGAGCCAGTTAGAGCCAGTTAGAACCAGTTAGAACCAGTCAGAACCAGTTAGAACCAGTCAGAACCAGTTAGAACCAGTTAGAGCAAGTTAGAGTCAGTTAGAACCAGTTAGAACCAGTCAGAACCAGTCAGAACCAGTTAGAGCCAGTTAGAGCCAGTTAGAACCAGTCAAAACCAGTTAGAACCAGTTAGAGCCAGTTAGAGCCAGTTAGAACCAGTCAGAACCAGTTTAAAACCAGTTTAAAACCAGTCAGAACCAGTTAGGACCAGTCAAAACCAGTTAAAACCAATTAGAACCAGTCAGAACCAGTTAGAACCAGTCAAAACCAAGTTAGAACCAGTTAGAGCCAGTCAAAACCAGTCAGAACCAGTCAGAACCAGTTAGAACCAGTTAGAGCCAGTTAGAGCCAGTTAGAAGCAGTCAAAACCAGTTAGAACCAGTCAGAACCAGTTAGGACTAGTAAGAACCAGTCAAAACCAGTTAGAACCAGTTAGAGCCAGTTAGAACCAGTTAGAACCAGTTAGAACCAGTTAGAGCAAGTTAGAGCCAGTTATAACCAGTTAGAGCCAGTTAGAGCCAGTCAAAACCAGTTAGAACCAGTTAGAACCAGTCAGAACCAGTTAGAACCAGTTAGAACCAGTCAGAACCAGTTAGAACCAGTCAACACCAGTCAGAACCAGTTAGAACCAGTTAGAACCAGTTAGAACCAGTTAGAACCAGTCAGAACGATTTAGAGCCAGTTAGAACCAGTTAAAACAAGTTAGAACCAGTCAAAACCAGGTAGAACCAGTCAGAACCAGTTAGAACCAGTCAGAACCACTCAAAACCAGTTAGAGCCAGTCAGAACCTGTCAAAACCAGTTAGAACCAGTTAGAACCAGTCAGAACAGTTAGGAACCAGTTAGAACCAGTCAGAACCAGTTTAGAACCAGTCAGAACCAGTTAGAACCAGTTAGAGCCAGTCAGAACCAGTTAGAACCAGTCAGACCCAGTTAGAACCAGTTACAACCAGTCAAAACCAGTTAGAACCAGTTAGAGCCAGTTAGAGCCAGTCAGAACCAGTTAGAACCAGTCAGAACCACTCAAAACCAGTTAGAGCCAGTTAGAACCAGTCAAAACCAGTTACAACCAGTCAGAACCACTCAAAACCAGTTAGAGCCAGTTAGAACCAGTCAAAACCAGTTACAACAAGTTAGAACCAGTCAGACCCAGTTAGAAGCAGTCAAAACCAGTTAGAACCAGTTAGAACCAGTTAGAACTAGTAAGAACCAGTCAAAACCAGTTAGAACCAGTTAGAACCAGTTAGAACCAGTCAGGACCAGTTAGAACCAGTCAGAACCAGTTTAGAACCAGTTAGAACCAGTCAGAACCAGTTAGAGCCAGTTAGAGCCAGTTAGAACCAGTTAGAACCATTTAGAACCAGTCAGAACCAGTTAGAGCCAGTTAGAACCATTTAGAACCAGTCAGAACCAGTTAGAACCAGTTAGAGCAAGTTAGAGCCAGTCAAAACCAGTTAGAACCAGTTAGAACCAGTCAGAACCAGTTAGAACCAGTCAAAACCAGTGAGAACCAGTTAGAGCCAGTTAGAACCAGTTAGAACCAGTCAGAACGATTTAGAGGCAGTTAGAACCAGTTAGAACCAGTCAAAACCAGGTAGAACCAGTCAGAACCAGTTAGGACCAGTTAGAGCCAGTTAGAACCTGTCAAAACCAGTTAGAACCAGTTAGAACCAGTTAGAACCAGTTAGAGCCAGTTAAAATCAGTTACAACCAGTTAGAGCCAGTTAGAACCAGTTAGAGCCAGTTAGAACCTGTCAATACCAGTTAGAACCAGTTAGAACCAGTTAGAGCCAGTTAAAATCAGTTACAACCAGTTAGAGCCAGTTAGAACCAGTTAGAACCAGAACAGAACCAGTTAGAACCAGTCAGAACCAGTTAGAACCAGTCAAAATCAGTTAGAACCAGGTTAGAGCCAGTTAGAACCAGTTAGAACCAGTTAGAGCCAGTTTGAACCAGTTTTGAAGCAGTTAGAACCAGTTAGAACCAGTCAAAATCAGTTAGAACCATTTAGAACCAGTTAGAACCAGTCAGAACCAGTTAGAACCAGTTAGAGCCAGTTAGAACCAGTTAGAGCCAGTTAGAACCAGTCAGAACCAGTTAGAACCAGTTAGAGCCAAACGTTTTTTTCATAGTTTCGGACGACATGCTATGCTATGACTTTTTTTCATGAATTAGGACGACACTCCCACTCCCAAGAATTAAACACACCCCTATCGTGTCTGAGGAACACCTAGACAAAGCACTTATTACATTTTCAGTGCCCTTTTTATGATAAATCTGCAAACTAAAATCCTGCAGAAGGAGAGAACAACACATAAGTCGCTGGCTGGAGTTGCGCATATGTGCCAGAAATACTAATGGTCTCCTGGTTTCCCTCTTTTTAAATGACGCATACAGACCCCTGGCGCCTGCTGCTATGGAGAGTCATTTCCGTTCATACAGGTGAAGAACTTCTGTGCGAGCGGGTCATTGGCTGTAGTCTTTGTGTTCAGGTGCAACTTTTTGGCCGAGACACAGGGGACGGGACGTAACAGTTGACTTCAGTTGGCACTAGTGTTTCGATGTCAGTGTGATGTGTCTGTGCCTTTAGTTGTGAGTGAGTGAACTTGTCTTATGAAGACAATTATGTCTAGTCAGCTGTTAGCCATATTATCTTTAGCTTTTATTAGAGCTGTTAGGTACGCCTGTCAGCTAGTTTTGACGCAGTGTACCACCTACCACCTCAGCTTGTGATGCTAACAGTGAATTATGTACGAGCTGAAAAGAATGCAAAGCGTACTCAACAAATTATCAGGAGAAAAGATGAATTCTTTCATTTGTTGGCGGCTCAGATTAGCTGCTGTGTGACTCTGCAGTCAAACTTGATCTACGCGGCACACAAACATTTTCTCTGGGAATCACAATCAGAAACTGTTTATTGTGAAATCAGTTTTGCACATACAAGGAATCTGCTGCATAACAAACTGTGCAAAGATAAGATATCCTTTATTAAGATAAGATAAGATATCCTTTATTAGTCCCCACAGCGGGGAAAATTTCCAGTGCTACAGCAGCAAAGTGGACAGCAAAGATAGGGAACAACAGTACAGAGACAATAAATAGTAGCAATATAAACACTATATAAAAGTATGAAAAATTAAAAGAGGTACACGTGAAGTATAAATATAGAAATAATACACAATATATACACAATATTTACAGTCTAAGCAAATGTGCATCATAGTGCAGTCTGTTGGTGTGTATGTATGTGTGTGTGTGGTCTACTGGGAGCACTGCTGGTTTGTAGAGTCTGATAGCTGCAGGAAGGAAGGACCTACGAAAGCGTCTCCTTCACCACACTTTGGTGAAGCAGTCTGTTGCTGAAGGAGCTCTCCAGTGTTCTCAAAGTGTCCTGAGGGGGTGGGAGTCATTCTCATCATGGATGACAGCCTAGCCATCTTCCTCTTTCACCTACCACCTCCACTGAGTCGAGGGGGCATCCCCAGGACAGAGCCTGGCCTTCTTGATCAGTTTATCAAGTCTCTTCCTGTCAGCTGGTGAGATGCTGCCTCCCCCCCCAGCAGGACCCACTCCATAGAGATGGCTGATGCCACCACAGTGTCAAAAAAAGTCTTCAGGAGTGCCCCCTGCACTCCAAAAGACCTCAGTCTCCTGAGCAGATAGAGTCTGCTCTGGCCTTTCTTGTAAATTTGCGGTGGGTGTTGTGAGTCCAGTCCAGTTTATTGTTCAGGTGAACACCCAGGTACTTATAAGATGTCACCATCTCGATGTCCGTTCCTTGGATGTCTCGGGTGTCCGGGGGGGAGAGTGTGCGCCTGCGGAAATCCACCACCAGTTCTTTGGTTTTCCCCGCGTTGATCTGGAGGCGGTTCTGCTGGCACCAGTCCCCCACAAAGTCCTGCGTCAGTTCTCTGTACTCTCTGTCGTCCCCATCTGTGATGAGGCCGACGATTGCAGAGTTGTCAGAAAACTTCTGCAGGTGACAGGTGGGTGTGTTGTATGAGAAGTCTGCAGTGTAGAGGCTGAAGAGGAACGGAGCCAGGACCGTTCCCTGCGGGGCCCCCCGTGCTGCAGACGACCATGTCGGACACACAGTCCCGTGTCCTCAATACTGTGGACGGTTGGTGAGGTAGTCCAAAAATCCAGTGTGTGAGGTGCTGGTCCACCCCGGTGTGCTCCAGCTTGTCCCTCA
The DNA here is from genome assembly GCA_019142605.1 of Cephalopholis sonnerati. Classification (NCBI taxonomy): domain Eukaryota; kingdom Metazoa; phylum Chordata; class Actinopteri; order Perciformes; family Serranidae; genus Cephalopholis; species Cephalopholis sonnerati. The sequence continues at coordinate 37,954,817 of JAGQAX010000021.1, read as the reverse complement.
GCAGTGCAGGCATGGATGGTGTTGAAGGCACTGGAGAAATCAAAAAACATGATTCTCACAGTACTCCCCAGGTTTCTCAGGTGAGAGAGAGCTCGGTGTTGGAGGAGATGACAGCGTCGTCCACCCGATGCCAGGCTGGTAGGCAAACTGAAGTGGATCCAACGATGCGCTCACCAGGGGGCGGAGATGAAACAAGGACCAGCCGCTCCCAGGGTCTTCATCAGGTGGGATGTTAGTGCCACCGGCCTGTAGCCCTGCTGAAGTCCCTTGGGGTGCGGAGACTTGGGCACAGGTACCACGCAGGATGTTTTTCCACTGCTGTGGCACTCTCCCAGCTTCAGGCTCAGGTTGAACATTGTGCTCAACAATCCCCACACAGTTGGTCTGCGAGCAGGACTTGAGGAGCCTGGAGCTTGATGCCGTCTGGACCTGCAGCCTTCCTCGCTTTGATCCTCGGAGCTGGTTTCTCACCTGGGTTGTTGTGAGGGACAGGTTGGGGCAGGGGGGCTGTGTATTGGAGGGTGTGAGTGGGGGGGGTGGGTTGATGGGATGAGCAGTGGGGGGTGGCTGTGAGCTGAGTGCTGTAGGGAGGGAGGAGGAGGTGGGGGAGGAGTTGGGGCAGTGTGCACTGGGTGCAGAGAGGGAGGGCTGCAGCATGGAGGACTGGGCTGGGGGAAGGGGTAGATGACCATTCAAATCTATTGAAGAATATGTTTAAGTCTTCGCCCACTTTTGGTCCCCCGCAGCTTGGGGAGTCAGGTTCCCTGTGGCCAGAGATGGCTTTCAGGCCTCTCCAGACTCCGCTGGCATTTTTCTTCTGCAGCTGATCCTCCATCTTCCTCCTGAAGGTGCTTTCTCCCCTCCCTGATCTTCCTTCTCAGCTTCTTCTGCACAGCCTTCAGCTCATCCTTGTTTCAGACTTAAAGGCCCTCTTCTTCTCCTTAAGAAGAGCCTTTATGTCGGGGTTAATCCATGGTTTATTGTTGGGAAAATACCGTACAGTCCTGGTGGGTACGATGTTTTCCACACAGAAGTTGATATAGTCCGTAATGCAGTGTGTGAGACTGTCGATATCCTCCCCGTGAGAATCACAAAATTCCTCCCACACAGGTTGTGTCAAAACAGTCCTTCAGAGCCTCGTCAGCCTCCTCGGACCATCTCTTCACTGTGCGGGACATGACTGGTTGCCTGTGCACAAGAGGTTTGTACACAGGCAGGAGATGAACCAGGTTGTGGTCAGATCTTCCCGGCGGGGGGAGGGGGGATGAAGTGTATGCCTCCTTGGTGTTTGACATAACACAAATCCAATATTTTATTGTCTCTGGTGTGGCAGGAAACATACTGGGTGAATGTGGGCAGAGTAGAGGATGGAGAGACATGATTAAAGTCCCCCAGAGATAAGAAGGAGGGCCTGAGGGTGCTCTGTCTGCAGCCTGCTTGTGACAGAGTGGAGGACATCACAGGCTGCATCAGCGTTAGCAGAGGGGGGGAATATACGCAGCTATCGCGAGAACATGCGAGAATTCCCGCGGCAGGTAATATGGCCCTCATGCTAACGGCTAACAGTTCAATGTCCTTGCGGCAGAGCTGTTTCTTTAATAGTGATGTGTCCAGAGTTACACCATCTATCATTCACAAACACTGCCAGCCCCCCTCCTTTCCTCTTACCGCTCTCCCTCGTCCTGTCCGCCCGTAGCAGCTGGAAGCCGTCCAGCTACCCACGGCCGAATCTGGAGTGAGCGCAGTCAGCCATGTCTCCGTAAACATCATGATGCTGCACTCCCGGCAGTCCCTCTGGTGCCGGGTCAGCGCCGCTAACTCGTCCATCTTGTTGGGAAGAGATCTCACATTCCCCATGATGATGGACGGGAGGACAGGTCTATGTCTCCTCTTCCTGGCGCGGCGGTCCGGCTCCGGCCCGGCTCCCCCGTCTCCTCCTTTTCAGCTCGCGGGGGACGTCGGGTCTCTCGTGGGACAGCACCGCGGTGTTGCGGAGCGCTAACAGCCTGATCCCTACTGTAAACAATAGAGCCATGGCTGCGTACGGGGTCCCCAGACACGGTCCGAAAACAGAGATAAAAGTAATAGAAAGACCAGAACAAACTCGGCGACTTTAGGCTCCATGGTTCACTGGTCAATTTAAAAAGACAGACACGTAGAATAAACTAAAAATAGAAAGAAAGACAGAAAGAAAGCGAAAAAACTCAATAGTGAGCAGGAGCTGCTGTAACAGGCTGCCACTAGTGCGGCGCCATCTTGAACAGGGACGGTAGGGGAATACGGGAGAGAGATTGTTTTCTCAGTCTCTGGTGCACGCCGCCTCGATTACTGTGCTTCCTGGTCTTGCGGGGTTGCCTCTCGATAATTCCCCTCTTCCACTTGATGTATACCCGTTGAGGTCGGGAAAGATTAGATCCCAGGGAAGGTTGTTGTCCTGAAGATTACTCCACTGCAGAAGAAAATCTCTGCAGTATTGGACGAGTGTCGGGTTTGGTAACTCATTCAGAGTTTCAACGAAGTGGAACGCCGCCCACAATAAAACCAATGCAGACAACTCCATGGCTTCTATATTTCATTAAAACATATCCACAGTGCAGAGGGGACAACACCACCTTCTTCACATTGAACTCTCAGGCCGATCCATTCAGTGCGTAAAAGTAAAAAAAATAAGCAAACCACACAAACAAACTGGACGTGACTTGCTGCCGGTCGCGGCACGAGCATGCGGCCCACATCTGTTGTGTATGAAAACCTTAGAAAGAATTGTGACTCAGCAGCTCACTCAGTCTGTAGGTAGCAAACTGGACTCTTATCAGTTTGCATAGACGCGGAATCGTAGCACAGAAGATGCCGTCGTAACATTGATCCACCTAATACTGAAGCATTTAGTCTAAAAACTACAGCTAGGGCTCTCTTCTTTGATTTAACATCAGCACTTAACGCCATTCAGCTCGGAGCTTTTATTAGATGATTCAATAGAGGTTAATCCTCACCTGATTCAGTGGGACAATCATTTCTTACAATAGAGGACCAGACAGTTAAAGTTAATCAGGACATATTCAAACCTTCCCCTGTTACATAACTCAGGAGCAGCCCAGGGTCGTGTGAGCTCTTCTCTACTCTAAACCACTTCACACAGATGATGTAAACTGATCATCCAAATACAATTTATTCTGAAAGTTTTCAGATGACACTACACTGTTGTCTTTGGTTGGGCACCCAAAGACGATCCTCGTATTCATCAGTACTGTACGGACAGACTAGTGGAGTGGTGTGAGAGGAATTCACTTATAATTAATCCCAAAGAGGACAAAGAGGTGGTTTTTGGTCTTCCAGTGAATCGTGTCCTCACCGTTACTGTCAACAACACACAGACTGAACCAGTTTCCTCCAATAAATATTTGGGCATACCATGAGGACGCTGCTTCGTCCTGGGGCTGTTTCAGGAAGCAGTTTAACAAACTCTGAGTGTAAACCCTGAACTCTGAGTTGATGAACCCTGAGATGGAAAACTCTGAGTTTTCTGTTCCACAACAGCTGATCAGAGTCACTCTGAGTTAAGCTCGTGCACAGTGAATGAGAGAAGCCATCATCAACGGAGCTCTGATACTACGAATCACCATGGCAACAGGTCAACAAAAGGCAGAGCCTCCATTTTAATCCAGGGGACGTAGAGATATTAACGCATGAATATGCAGACTGTGCACATTTATCTTTAAAATAAAGGACCTGAGTCAGAGCGGGGAAAAGTGTCTCTAAGCTAACACAATAAAGTTTCACTCAGTGTTGTCAATAATTCATCATCAGGCCACAGTCTACATTTCACTTCAAATCTGTTTGTTCAGCTTTAATCTGACAGGGACAAAACACAGGGGCAGCAACTGAAGATGAAAAATACAGTCAAAGATTTAGAATATATTTATATCAAAGACAGGTTAAAAGGAAGTTAAAATACAGTAGATTTAAATTTTAGAATCTATGTGAATCTTTGTCTCAACAGTGTTGGGATTCACTGGACCACAGATGATTTGTCATTTGTTAAAAACTAAACTGGACATGTGAAGGCTTTTCCCCCTGAGGTTGAAGACCTCATGTTCTTTGTTCTCAAACAAAGAAGTTACCTGACACCCGTCTCAGCAGGATGTCCACCCTCACAACTCCTTGAGAGGACAAGTCTCAAAAGTGATTGGTCAGTACTGTTACAGTGCCATGTGACTCTGTGATGTCATCAGACACACTGTAGGAGTTGATTTCCATTCACTACAGTCTCTCTCTTAGCTCTTGGGCGGCAAGCCACCCACACCTCTTCCCTTCTGGGCCCTGGACCAGCCCAGAGGTGCTCTTTGTCCTGAACCATCAAGGGGGGGACAATTGCTCTACAGACTTTTGTTCCCTTTTCTCCTAAGACTCTCATGCCCTCACTCAAGGAAGGTGCATACTGAAACCACAGAAGTTAGAAGGGCAAACACAAGGTTTGCGACTAACTTCCTAGCAATAAGGAGAACCAAGTTGAGTTAGCACCCCAGCGTCTAACTCTGCAAGGACCCTGAGGCGACCGGCTTCCTCGGATCTGCACCTTTGGAACAAGGACACAAACAAAGACTGCTTCTAGAGCACAGCTCTTTCCAGCCTTCGTTGGCTAACAAGGACAGCACGCATCAAACCAACTCTTCCCCTCAATCCATTCAGGATTTGGTAACGTAACAACTGGGCATAGCTTTATCACAGCTGCACAGGCTCAGCAAGACTGTTTAACTTGTTGTTTGTGATTTAATGCTGCTAATTGAGTTATTGTTGTGATTGTCTGCAATTAGGTTATTGATTAGTTGGTCTTACCAAGCAAAGTCATGTTTAGTTTGCTAATGCTGTTCACAGACGTCTTGCATGTAACTAAACATCTTCTGCACTAATCCAGACCCTTTGCAACACAAATCGCATTCACATAGACTCACTCACAAATAGGCTTTAAACAGAGCTACACCCGAGCAGGCCGCTCAAGTCCCGCTTCTTTTCCTTTGTCTTTGTCCTGACCACACGGTCAGACAAACACCTCCCTGATCTGAAGCCAGCTTTGATCCAGCCATCTTGTAGTTTTCTGTTGTCCGCCATTTTGTTTTGTAGGCCAAACGGCCCTTCGATCACCACACCGCCTTTGTCTTTCTCTCTCTCTCTTGCACACACGCACAGACACACACCTACACACATATACACACACACAGGCTTGTATATAGTTAGTTAGGATTTGTGTGTTTTGGTTTTGCTTTGCTTTGCTTTATGAATAAATATAATTTTGGAATCGTACCTGCTGTCTGTTTAATGTTGTACCAATAGTGAATGAATAGTCAACCTCTGCTGCGTCAAGAATTCTGAAATCCTTCAGGCTTTATTATTAATTTGGTTATGGTTATTAATTTAATTATTAATTAATTTCCCAAATTAATAGTTTAGTGAACTTTTTGAGACTGATATCATTAACTGGCTATCATTTTTCCCTTTTCGGGAATGGTGCCCCATGAGGTGATTTAATGTTAATTAAGTCACGTTATTTAACATAATTAATAATTATTACTAATAATTATTAATTATTCCTGATAGCCAATTTGAGCCTATTAATGTAGATTCCCTACATTAATGGTATCGCCATACTAAGCCTATAAGTGTGATTCCCAACATTTTGGTGCCCCTTGATGAGGCCTAGTACTATAATTAACAACAACAGCATTCAGTGGCTTTATTTCAGCTGCTTCAACAAATGTAGTACATTTAAACACAGTCACTGACATTTTGTTAAAGCACAGCCTATATATTCATCCATTCATTCAGTTTCTATAACTGCTTATCCTGTTAGGGGTCAGGAGGGGGTGGAGCCTATCAGCTGACACTAGGCAAGAGGCGGGGTTCACCTGGACAGGTCACCCAGACTATCACAGGACTGACACATAGAGACAGACAACCATTCACACTCACATTCACACCTACGGACAATTTAGAGTCACCAGTTAACCTGCATGTCTTTGGACTGTGGGAGGAAGCTGGAGCACCTGGAGGAAACCCACGCTGACACGGGGAGAACATGTCGGAGCACCTGGAGGAAGCCCACGCTGACACGGGGAGAACATGTCAGAGCACCTGGAGGAAGCCCACGTTGACATGGGGAGAACATGTCGGAGCAGCCGGAGAAAACCCATGCTGACACGGGGAGAACATGTGGGAGCACCTGGAGGAAACCCACGCTGACACGGGGAGAACATGTCAGAGCACCTGGAGGAAACCCACGCTGACACGGGGAGAACATGTCGGAGCACCCTGGAGGAAACCCACGCTGACACGGGAGAACATGTCGAAGCACCCAGAAGAAACCCACGCTGACACGGGGAGAACATGTCAGTTTACGTTACCTCTCTCTCTGGGACTGAAAACCCAGAGTTTCCCTCATCTCAGGTTGAACTAACTCAGAGTTTTCACTCATCCCCACTTCTGAAACAGGGCCCTGGAGTGCACATACAGGTCACATTTGTAGTGAGGTACAACAATGTCTTGATTTCCTGAAGAGACTGAGGTCATTTGGAGCAAACAAACAGATCCTGTTATAGTTTTTCTAATCTATAATACACAGTGTGATGCAGTATGGAATCAGTGCATGGTACAGTTGTCTCTCTGTTCAGCTCAAAGTTAGAGCGGCTCCACTGCTGCGTATCTGCTCAAAGACTGTGGGTCCAACACTTCAGTCAAGTTTCCAAACTGCGTATACTAAAAGAACGTTGTCTCTGGCTGGAAATATTACGCCCAAACCTCTCATGCTTTATTTGAAGAAGATCAGCTGTCGCCATCAAACCCAAGATTTAGAGTCCCACAGGCTCGATTGAACAGGTTGAGAAGCTCATTTGTTCCTCAGTCTGTTAACCCATTAAATCAGAGTACGGCTTCTAAGTAGCCTGGGTCCAACACTGAATGTAGGAGGTCATGAGGAACATGTTGCTCTGTGTCCACTTTTCTCAATGTCTGTTGTGGTTTCTAGTGTTTGCTGTATGATTTTGTTCTTTAGTGAAATGTTGTTTTGTATTTTTGTGTTCATGTGAAACTATTGATGTCCTGGGACGCAGGACAAATTTCAGAATTTTACTCTGACAAAAACATCAAATCAAATGTTGGTCCTCACAGAGAGTGAAGTCGTAAACATGAGGACCAAATGGGAGCAGGAGCTGGAATGTACTTTTGAAGACAGCAGATGTGAATCAATATGTGAGGAAGCACTATCCTTCTCATAGAACAGCCGCCATAAGCTTTGACAGTTCAACATTATCCACAGAACCTATTTGACACCACAAAGACTCCATAGGATCAATGAATCCATTTCACATCTTTGCCCTCCATGGAAAACAGAGACGGCTAACCTTATTGACATCTTCTGGAAATGTCATCAATTCAGACTTTATTGGGGATCAATATTGGAGATTCTTCAAGAGATGATTGGCTTGGAGATCTCCTGTTCACCTAAACTAGCCTGACTAGGCAACATATCTGATATCCCTCTCTCCAAAAGAAACAAGCTTCACTTGATCAAACTGGCCATGATGGCTGCTAAGAAATGGATTGCTTTATGATGGAAAAGTGCAGATCCTCCCCCTGTCTCCATGTGGCTCAAAGAAATGTCCTCGTACGTGACATCAGAAAAAATCATCTTCAATCTCAAAAGAAAACCACATGTGTCTGATAAATGCTGCTCTGCTTTTAGGAGCTCCATGGGAAATATTTCACAGTCTGTTGTGGCTTGATGACCAGATATGTTGGACTTATGCACACGTGCATCTGTGGAGACATGTGGAGTTGAATCTCTGTGTACTAATGTGTGTCAATGTTGTGTTCATTTCACACACACTTGGTCTTGTGTGATTATTACTTGATTTCATTCTATTTGATTGTTTCATCTTTGATATTCCACTTCTGTGTTTTCTCCTGTAAACTGCTGTGTTTGAGAACAATTCAATAAATAAACTCTTCATTAAAGAAACACAAGTCTTTTGTGACTGCAGACTACATTTATACAAGAAACATGACAATATCAACTAAAGTCAATTCACAACTTTACAGATGGAAGTTATGTTTGTACATCAATTAGCTTCAATTGTTAAACATGTAAGATCTACAACAGTGACAGAGAGTCAGTGAACTGACCTCAGAGTCTCCAGTCTACAGTGTGGACTCTCCAGAAAATCACACAGCAGCTTCACTCCTGAATCCTGCAGGTTGTTTCCACCCAGGTCCAGCTCTGTCAGATGGGAGGGGTTGGACTTCAGAGCTGAGGCCAGTGAAACACAGCTGATCTCTGACAAACTGCAGTCCCACAATCTGAATAAAGAATAAATGATGAAGATAAAATCCATGAATAATCCAATCAGATGTGTTCAGGTTTTAAATGTGTAGCTCAACATTACTATGTCCTAATCAATGAGCTTTTCCCTAAAATGAGTAGAGTGACTTCGTCATTGTGTTATTGTGGATCATCATAATGTCAGCCTTCTACAGACATCATCCAAATGTCCCCACAACATTCATACACCTATTCATGTCAACACTGATTAATAACATGCTGCTGATCATTACAGGATCAATATCAAATCACACATGTTGGACTACAAACTCTTCATTATTTCATTTATTACATGAGCTTCTTCTTCCTGGATTTGGGAGCTCAGTAGGTTTATGTCATTTAAAGGAGAGCTGCACATTTGTTCCAGTGTGTCTTAAAACAACAGCCACATGTCACATGTACATGAACAGAGTTATTGGTGGATAAAAGTTAGATGATTCTTGAATAGAGTTCGATTTGTTAGAGAACAGAAACTTGTTAAAACTATATACAGTCTGTTGTTGCTCTGAATCACAAACACTATGACTGCTCTCACCTGACATCTTTTTGTAGTCATTACAACAGAGATTCCTTTTGCTTCTGCAGCTTCTTTCTAAAATCCTCAAACAGACCTTGGATGGTTCTTTGTTGGGACGTTTGGGCCTGTGTTAGGCTGCTGTTTATTACTCTTAGCTCTGGTTTAATGCACACCACACCACAGCAGCTGTAGCAGCCATATCAGCTTCTGACATCATCAGCATCATCACACTTCATAACTTCACCTTTATTGAGCTTTGCATTCATGTCTTTCTTCTCCTCCTCTAACCTGTCGCTCTCTCTCTGTTTACACAGAAGCTCAAACTGTCTGCAGCCTGTTTTTATCTGCTGTCATTAGAGCTTCAACAACCTCATTCATGTCCCTCACACACTCTACAGCCTCATCAGTACTGACATCATCTTCACTGACTGATGGACCACAAGCTGAAAAACTGTCCTGTCAAACTTTTCACCTCTCGAAATACCAAATATTCAGACATTTGGAAGAACTCAACATTTCTGAAACAAAATGAAAAGTCTACAGATTTGTGTTCAGGCAAAATCCCCAAAATATATGAACCAAAAATATGAAACTTCAGTCAAAGAGTTGTGTTGAATATATACAAAGAACAGCAGAAGTTACAGTCAGTGAACTGACCTCAGAGTCTCCAGTCTACAGTGTGGACTCTCCAGTCCAGCAGACAGCAGCTTCACTCCTGAGTCCTTCAGCTCCCTGTTGTTACTCAGGTCCAGCTCTGTCAGATGGGAGGAGTTGGACTTCAGAGCTGAGGCCACGACTTCACAGTGAGTCTCTGAGAGTCGACAGTCAGAAAGTCTGTCATGACACATTAATTACAAGATATGTTATTATGAAAGAGGACACTTTATATTGACTTCATGTATTTGATGATGAAACAGTTTGACAGATTCTGTTTTGATGAACATTTGCTCTTCACATCAGTGGTTCAGCTGATCTTATCTCACTGTGTTTGACAGGAAACAATCATTCTCATCACTCTCTCTCAAACCTGCAGACTTTAATCTGTGTTTTGCTTTAATCTTGCAGATGAAGGGAGAGATAATGGAGTTACATCCAGGCGTCCATAATGTCTGTCAGTGTGATCTGATCAAAGTTAGCATGACGCCATCTTGATTAGAAAACCATGTTTTAAACTCAGTGAACAATTACAGTTGAAGAGATGATCTCTCTTTGTTAGCTACTTGCTGCTGGCTAATGCTAATGTTAACCTTTAGATAGATGGTGTTGTGGAACTGACCTCACTGATCAGTTTCTCTGATCTGATGACTTTCTACACTTGTGCTGCCAAATCACTGTTAGAACATTCAACATGATCACATAACTGTCACTTGTGGCCACAGTGGCTGATTCACTGACACATTCTATTGAATTAATAACAATAATAATAATGATGATGAAAATGACAAGGATACAACACTTTTCAAAAACAAGTTCACAAAGTGTTTTAAAGACAGAAAACAGAATATTTACAGAGCAGATACAAAACAGAATACAGAGCAAAACAGAAACACATTTAAAATACTTTATAATAATGATAATAATAAAAAGAACATGAAGAATTTAAACTAATTAAAAGCCAGTTAATAAAGATTAGTCTGATGTTATTTAAACAATGTAAAGTCAAACCATTAATCTGAGCTGCATTTCTGCGGTGTGATATCCCCTAACATCCTCCATGGTCACTATGAAATGGCTCCAAAACCATCACCCAAAATAATGACATGCACAAAGTTATTCTCTAGACCTTCAGAAATCTCCTCTGGAAAATGATACAGATCTTATTTTAAACTCTGAAAATAATCAGGTATCACCTGTATGTGTGATGATATCAGACACCTTGCAGAACCTACTCAGGTAATAATAACTTTACTGCATTCACTGATAACTGTAAAATACTGCTGCATGTTGTGATCACACCTCCAACACCACCTCTAAAGACCTTCATTAGTTTTATCAGGTTTGCACGTCGCCTCCATCAGCCAAACAGGGATGGGCACCGAAACCCAGTATTAAACGATCCGGGGCTGGAATTATTAAAGACCGTACTGTTGATAAGCTCTGATGTTTACAGGTCTGCTTTCAGTATTGGAGAAATTCAGAAGATATATTTCTTCTTCATTTAGGTTACATAAACGTTATCTTGTACAGTTTTTATCTCACCAACTCTGTTTCTGATTTGCAATCAGATTAAGACATTCGTCACTGATGCATTGTTACTATTTAATCCAGAGGAGAGCTCTCTGTGTCGGAGCAAACTGCTCCAAGGTTTGGTCATACTTCACAAGAGTTGATGCCGACACTGTTTGTTGCCACACCTTCAACACCTGCTGAGCATGCGAGGGCAGAAACACCAGCAATCTTTGGAAACATCTAGAGACAGTGCGTCACATACAGGCGGAGAAATGCAGCGTTTTAGACCTCCTACCTTGTAGTTCATCTCCCGTTACCCCATCCACCTCAGGTATGTTATTGTCTATAACAGTCATTGATTCAGGTTTCTGAGGTTTTTACCATTCTGTCCCTGTTAAAGGTTTTTTTTGGGAGTTTTTCCCTTTCTGCTGTGAGGGTCTGAGGACGGAGGGATGTTGTACGCTGTAAAGCCTCTGAGCCAAACTGTGATTTGTGATATTGAACCAAAAAAGTAGAACCAAAAGAACCGATAAGAGTTCTGTTAAAGTACCGGATCAATAAGCAGTATCAGTAAGAGTGGTAGTATTGTTACAGTCTTGATGATACCCATTCCTACACCCAAAGGAAGAGAAAGAAGACAAAACTGACAAATGGAACAACTATTAGAAATAAATAGAATAACTGTGTTCAGTAACTTGACAGCTAGAAACACAACCAACTGAAACATCAACATTTGAAACAGTTCAGGAACATCTGTGAAGACCTGAACGACTGATCTACACTGATTTATAATGTTAATCACATCTGGACTCACCGAGCCTTTCTGCAGTTCCTCACAGCTGGAATCAGTCTGCGTCGACCCTCCTCTGATGTGTTGTACTTCCTCAGGTCCAACTCATCCAGAACCTCCTCTGACATCTGCAGCATGTAGGCCAGAGCTGAGCAGTGGATCTCAGAGAGGTTCTTCTCTGATCTGTTCTCTGACTTCAGGAACTCTTGGATCTCCTGATGAACTGAGTGGTCGTTCATCTCCGTCAGACAGTGGAAGATGTTGATGCTTCTGTCAGGAGAGATCTCATCACTGTTCATCCTCTTCAGGTTGTTGATGGCTCTCTGGATGATTTCTGGTCTGTTGTCTGTCCGACCCAGCAGACCTCCTAACAGTCTGTGGTTGGACTCCAGAGAGAGGCCATGAAGGAAGCGGACAAACAGGTCCAGGTGACCATTTTCACTCTTCAGGGATTTCTCCATGGCTCTGCTCAGGAACTCATCCAGAGATGGGTAACGGTCATCATCATCATCATCATCATGGTGATGGTCATCATACTAAAATGGATCCCTGCCTCTGTGTTTCCAGTCCTTCCCCAGGAAGTCCTTCAGTACCTTTGTCTTCCTGTTGGTGTAACAGTGGAACAGGTAGACTGCAGCCAGGAACTCCTGAACGCTCAGATGAACAAAGCAGTAGACTGTTTTTTTGAAGATCACACACTCTCTTTTGAAGATCTCTGTACAAACTCCTGAGTACACCGAGGCCTCTGTGACATCAAGACCACACCGCTCCAGGTCTTCTTGGTAGAACATGATGTTTCCTTTCTCCAGCTGTTCAAACGCCAGCCTCCCCAGCTTCAGAAGAACTTCCCTGTCAGCCTGCGTCAGCTCCTGTGGACTCGTCTCATGTCCCTCATCATACTTGTGCTTCTTCCTCTTTGTCTGAACCAGCAGGAAGTGTGAGTACAGGTCAGTCAGGGTCTTGGGCAGCTCTCCTCTCTGCTCTGTAGTCAACATGTGATCCAGAACTGTAGCAGTGATCCAGCAGAAGACTGGATTAGACACATGATGTGGAGGCTCCTGGATGTCTTGATGTGGGAGATGATTCTGCTGGACCGCTCTTCATCACTGACTCTCCTCCTGAAGTACTCCTCCTTCTGGGCGTCAGTGAAGCCTCGTACTTCTGTTACCCTGTCGACACATGCAGGAGGGATCTGATTGGCTGCTGCAGGTCGGGAAGTTATCCAGACCAGAGCCGAGGGAAGCAGATTCCCCTGGATGAGGTTTGTCAACAGCACGTTGACTGATGACTTCTGTGTGACATCAGACACGACCTCATTGTTCTTAAAATCCAGAGACAGTCTGCTTTCATCCAGGCCGTCAAAGATGAACAGAACTTTCCAGACAGCCAGCTCCTCTGCTGTGACCTTCTGTAATGTTGGATGGAAAACATGGAGCAGCTTGAGAAGACTGTACTGCTTATCTTTGATCAAGTTCAGCTCCCTGAATGAAAGCAGAACCACCAGACTGACGTCTTGGTTTTCCAAACCCTCGGCCCAGTCCAGAGTGAACTTCAGCACTGAGAAGGTTTTTCCAACGCCAGCGACGCCGTTGGTCAGAACCACTCTGATGTGTCCCTGTTGGTCAGGTAAGGCTTTAAAGATGTTGTGACACTTGATTGGAGTGTCATGGAGGGTCTTCTTCTTGGAAGCTGTCTCCAGCTGCCTCACCTCATGTTGGGTATTAACCTCCTCACTCTGTCCCTCTGTGATGTAGAGCTCAGTGTAGATCCTGTTGAGGAGGGTTCCACTTCCTGTTTCATCAGCTCCTTCAGTCACACATTCACATCTCCTCTTCAGACTGATCTTATGTTCATCTAAAACCTCTTGCAGACCAGCGTCCACTGGAAGACAACAACAAGGCCTCATTATAAATAGTCTCAGTTATATATCATTCAAAAAGGAATGAAAATGGAGGCTGAGATTTTTTGATGTAACGACTGTTACAACACAAGAAGAATCTTGTTTTCAGACATGAAGACATCAGCAGACAGATGGACAGTCTTACTTTGTACAGTGCTGCTCTGACTGGCTGTCTGCAGTCCAGCTCTTGTTCTGGATCTCTGTCCACACTGGGGACAGGAGGAGTCTCCTGATGAAGCAGACTGGTCCCAGTATGAGGTGATGCACTGTCTGCAGAACCAGTGTCCACAGCTGGTAGAGACTGGATCCTTCAGGACGTCCTGACACAAAGCACAGTAGGACAGCTGCTCCTCCACACAAACAGCACTCCTCTTCTTCTTCTCTCTGTGGACACAAAGACATTTCTTTTGAAAGACAAATCTTTCATGGGTTATTGTAGCAGAACATTTGACCATCACTGTCTGGATGATTAGATAGCAGAGAGCTGCCACAACACTCAGGGCCCCATTTTAATCATGGAGGTGCAACAACCAGCACAAACTGGGAGGTGTTGGTCTCACAGAGTCCACCTGCTGTTTTGGTTCCTGTACTGTATTCAAACTGAATCTGGACCAGTGGTGACTACACCTCAGGACATTAATCAAGTCTTTGGATGAACTGAAATTTTGGATGATCCAGCTCCAGAAGATCAAGTTCAAAAAGCCTTTAAATGAATGAAATCAGGAAAGGCTCCTGGGTCAGATGGTTCTTCTGTTAAACATGAGGTAGAAGAACTATGTTGATATACTGGCACCTACTTTAATACAGGTGTATTCAGAGCTCATGGAAACAGGTCAGTTTCCTCCTACACTCAATCAAGCAGTCATTTCAGTTACCCTCAAAACAAGACAGGACCTGCTTGACCCAACCAGCTGCAGGCCTACAAGTCTGACAGGTGCTGATCACATGATATTAATGAAGACATGGGCTGTGTGTCTGGAGGACATTCTGCCCGACGATATACAACCACATCAGGTTGGATTTATAAGAGGGAGCTCGTCCTCTGATAACCTCAGAGGATTGCTTCTCTTGATGTTGTTCAATGAAGACTTTTGATCAGGTGGAGTTACGTCCTCTGGACTCTTTGGGACTCTGTGTTCATTTTGGTGCTGATAAGTATTCATTGACGTCCTTTTATTTCATGACTGAACTGTAACAGTGAGGTAAATGGAAAAATATTGACAACAAAAGTTACGGCTGAATTTGCAGACAAACTACCGCACAGTCTCTAACTTGTGAAAGAAATACATTTATTGAGACGTTCCAGTACGAGACCTTCATCAGGCCAACAGTGGGAGTTTGTCTGCAAGCTGTGTCCTACTCGTCCTTCTCCTTCACACCTGGTTTCAAACAGATGTGCAAAGTGTCCCTCTGTTCTGAACAAACACTACAGCGTTCATTACTCCCTGACCAGTAAAGACGAGATGAAGTAGTTGGATCTGTTCAGACGGAGAACCAAAGTTGTCACAACTTTTTTTATTTCACTTTTCACAAAAAACAATCCAAATAAAAATCCATTGAAATTCCAGGTTATAATGCAACAAACAGGAAAAATACCAAGGGGGGTGAACACTTCTTCAAGGCCCTGTATGTGTCTCTCAGTATCAGCAGGACATTGTTCAGTTTGAAACCATCAATTCTAATAGAGAAACCATCCTGTGAGAATCATGGTTGGATGAGAACATTAGGAAAGTTGGTGATGTGTAGAGGGCAGACATTTTAAGATCCCTCCAGGAGCTTCAAGATGATCTTGGCCCAACAGACAAGAGGGATGCACAAAGAGTTTGGAGGTGTTTTAAACTGTTAAAGCTATTGTAATTTACCAGGGAGTGCATCATCAGCCTGAGCTATTTTAAAATGATGACAAACACTCTGTATGGTAACTGTGACAACTTGAGAACAACGTGACAAAGAATCTGAATTCAAACATAGAAGAGGATATTTGTAAGAACACAGTGGCTGATGCTGTGTGGACAGTCAGCGAGGCAGAGGACAGCCTGACACACTACAACATGATACACAGGTATTACTATACACCAGTTCAACTTCAAAAAAGGACTCATCTCTGACAATCACTGTTGGAGCTGTGGAAAGATTTTAGGAGAATAACTTGATTTAAAACTGGATAAAAAGCTACTGAAGCCCAACCCTACTCATCTCCAGTATGTTCAGTATACAGTAGAGACAGAGTCTTACTTTGTGTCTGAGGGTCCAGGTTCATTACTGAGGACTGGAGGACGGTCACTCTTCAGAGACACAGAGCTGAAGACTCCAGACTCTGCTCCGTCCTCCTCTTCCTCCACATCACTCATCTTCACCAGTCTGAGAGGAGACACACCCACAATTATTATGTCCATATGAAGACATCATTGTCACTGCATCAAGGAGACAGTAAACCTGATCCATCCACCTCATTCCTGCCCCCATGATACCTTGCATGAATTATGGGTGCAACTTCCAGCGTTGAACTGAAACCAGTGATTTCCAATGGTAACAGTTTGTTTACAGTTTGTTGTTTACAGTTTGTTGTTTACAGGTTGTTTACAGTTTGTTGTTTACAGTTTGTTGTTTACAGGTTGTTTACAGTTTGTTTACAGTTTGTTTACAGGTTGTTGTTTACAGTTTGTTGTTTACAGGTTGTTTACAGTTTGTTTACAGTTTGTTTACAGGTTATTTACAGTTTGTTTACAGTTTGTTTACAGGTTGTTGTTTACAGTTTGTTTACAGGTTGTTGTTTACAGGTTGTTTACAGGTTGTTTACAGTTTGTTTACAGTTTGTTTACAGGTTGTTGTTTACAGTTTGTTTACAGGTTGTTTACAGGTTGTTTACAGTTTGTTTACAGGTTGTTTACAGTTTGTTGCTTACAGTTTGTTTACAGGTAGTTTACAGTTTGTTTACAGGTTGTTTACAGTCCTCTATTCGTCTTTCCAAGAGGGAAATAAAAGGTGGAACACATCACCTGTTATAGCTCCAACAGGATCATGTGATCATACCTCTGCCATCTCTGACAGCCATCTCAAAGCCACCCAGCACGCTAACAGTTAGCATGCTAATTGTTAGCATGCTAACAGTTAGCATGCTAACAGTTAGCTGGCCTTGCTCTGTTAAAATCTAGTTACCTTGAACATGTCCCGAGCTAGCTTAAGGTAAACATCTGCTCCTTCTAAAGATGATTTATGATCTCTGATGACTTATTAAGAGACACTAACACATCATTCAGTATTAACTGTAGCTCCATGTAAAGTGAATCAATGGGATGTTTCCCAGCTAATCCTCCGCTCGTCTGCGTTAACCACGCAGTTTACACGTTTTTATAACTTGTGATTTATTACAAACTGTTGTGAGTGAAACATGAAGCTGAATTTAGCAGCAGACTTCAGTCATAGTAATATAAAGTAGGAGGAAAAGACATTCACGTGTTTATATGATAAAGATGCAGCCACTTCAAATTTCCCAGGACATCCGAAAGCCTTCCAGAAGCCTGCCAATGCCCTCCCAGTTTCCAGCCAAATACCATTCCCCCACCATTCTGGGGGCGTGCCTGGATTCCACTGTAACACGCCCATTTATTCAATTACAAGGTGTCACCATGAGATGGCGCTTCCCTCACAGAAACACAAAAACTAACAAAGATTTAGAGGTGCTTGTACTTTACCTCATAGTATTTCCATTTATGCTTCATTATTAATCTACTCCACTCTCTCAGATGTGAATATCACATGTTTATTGCACTACTTTTATTTTACAGATTTAGTTTGGCTTATAAGTTACAGTACTTTAGTACAATAATATAAATTTGTTGCTATGTTATATTATTATAGGTTACAATAAGCCATGCAGCAGTATTTAAGTTATTAAAATGAGTAATCAATGTCCAGAATAGGGCCAGATGACTCTGGACCTCGCCCCGACACTTTGCTCAATACTCATCTTCTTCTCTTAAATGTATCTTGAAGTCAAGAGGATAGAACTCAAAAAGTCACTGGAATCAGGTGCAACTGAGTTCAATGTGGTCACAAGTAGGGTTGCAAAATTCTGGTAATTTTCAAAGTTGGAAACTTTCTATGGAAATTAATGGGAATACATGGGAACAAACCAGTTTATTCCCTTAACAGGGAACTTAAATATAGTTGGGGAAAATATATTGTAGCATAATCTTGGCTAAAACAACCAGATTTAATGCAAGCACACTTGAATATTTATATTCCTCAATCACATGCACACGGCTCATTGCTTACTGCAGGGCTATTGAGGCCACACCCCCTACATGCACTGGGCATTCCTCCATCACGTGCACTGATGATTTCTACAACCCTGGAGTACTGAGGCCACACTTTAAGCACAAAACTATTGAAGCCACACATTTGAGCTTGCGGACTACATAAAGTCAAGTTTTGATAATATTATGGGGAGAATATGTTTGATCGATGGTATTGATGTTTAACTTGCAAATATTAAATGAAAATGTATTCACACAGCAGCTAGCTAGCTGGTAAGTTAGGTGCCATACGTAAGCTAGCTAGCACCATTTCATCGACCATCTAAGAGGCTAGCTTAATATGGTGCTAGCTACTTCAAATGTGACGCCATTTCTTCTGCCTCCTGCAAGACAGTTTTCTGTGACCATACAAGAAAATGTAGAAACTAGGCTTGAGAAGCTTGAGAGAAGAGGCTTTCATTTAACATTTTGGATGGGACTTTTTGGGTCATTTTACCTTTTGATATTTATGTTTGGATATGATACAGTTTGTAGAAATTATCCACAATTTCCAGTTAATTCCCCATAATTCCCATAAATTCCCATGATTCCCATGGAAAGTTTCCAATTCTGAATATTTCCAAAATTCCTCAGCTTAACTTCCCATGGAAAGTTTCTGGAAATTTACTGGAAATTTTCCGCCCCTTTGCAACCCTAGTCACAAGCAACAACACATACAACTCGTGAGTGAGGCTCCGGAACCAGACTGAAGATTCACTTTTGATGCTCTCTCTTTTATGCTCGTGGAGATTCTACTGAATCTCCACCTCTTGTCTTTAAGCCTTCCCTTTTAACCCAGAACCTAACGGTGTATTGTCCAGGCATGTTTGGACATTGACTCTCTTACATAATGGTGTAATACCCTGGACAAGTTGGACATGCAAAGTCATACATTCAATACAAACATTAGATGTGATCAACCCAGATATGTGAATGTGATCAGATCAGTTATGCAGATGAGTGCATAAGTGCATAGATATGTCCTCACTAGGTATATGGATAAATGCATATTGATTAATTTATTGATTAATACATTCCATCACACTTCCAGTCTGTCACTACTCATTTTACACTTCACCACCTTTACCTGCTGCAGCATCAGTGTTATAAACACATTAGTTACTAAGGAAAACCTAAAGCTTTGTTACAATTGGCCCTGGTCTGAAAATATTGATTAGTCTCTCAGAATAATGAGAAATGTTAAACATGAGTTAAATATTTGTTCAGAAATAAACTGAAGGCAAATTACTTTGGAAAAGAACCACCAAGAGGAGCCACTGGGACTAACCACAGACAGTCTGTGGGACTAACTAGCTTACTGCTACTTCCTCTGTCTCACAGGAAGTGGTGACCAGAATCATTTCTACAGTAGAGCCCTCAGGAATAAGGTGGATAACAAAGTTTGATTTGCTAACAAAGACACTGACTCACTGCTTCACTTTGTGTCCAGGACCTTTCATATTTCATATGGTGTATAAGTTATAATATTTTGAATCACTTAGCCTCGCAAAGTGAAATTCAACATTTCTTCCATTGGTGTATTTATGTTGAATATTTTCATGAACACATCCTGCTATGACATATTGCTGTCCTCTCTCCACTCATTCTGCTCTGTGTTCTTCATAATAAGGAGAGGATGTAAAACCTCAATATTTGCTTTATAAGAGACCAAAATGCAACTTCTAATTGAAATGATGAAGGTTCATCAAAATAGTACGAGTAATAAGAAAATAAGATTTGTGTTTTGGAGTCAAAACAATATTCTCTTCCAGTTTAAATCTATTCAGAGCAGTTTGAAACTTCTGCACTTTTATTTTGAAAGTCAGGCCGCTGCACTAGACGTTGGACATCTAAAGATGTGGTCTCACTCCGTCTCCCATTCACTTCAGTTAAAGGCAATGAGACTGACTGACCTGCATGTGTACAGCCGACCAACAGGAAGTCCATGCTACATGTATTTATTGTACACATTATGGACTTTATACTAATCATCACAGTTAGTAGACAAGAAATCAACACACTAAACAGTTTGATAGAAACAGGAAATGATACAACACGTGTGCTGTCACACATCCACCAAAATATATTCAAAATATTCAGGATTTTATTTTTTAACAGGAGCCGTCTCACCACCATTTGACATGTGTTTTAACGTTTGTGTATTTCCTCTGTCAACTGCACAGAGTGAAACGTCTCCATCAGCACTGGACTCAAAGTGTTTTTAGACTGCAGACTGTTTTGAATTCATGCTGTCACTTTTCCAGTGTGAACGGCTGAAGAACTCCAGCCAGATGGTGCAGCTGCAGGACAAAAGCAGCAAACAAAGGAAAAGGAGAAGTTTTCCACAAAGTGACTTTTGAAAGGTCCTAAAAGTTCACGTGTGGACAGTCAGTGAGTAGAAGCAGTAGAGACAGAGTCTTACTTTGTGTCTGAGGGTCCAGGTTCATTACTGAGGACTGGAGGACGGTCACTCTTCAGAGACACAGAGCTGAAGACTCCAGACTCTGCTCCGTCCTCCTCTTCCTCCACATCACTCATCTTCACCAGTCTGAGAGGGAAAGAAACAGTCGACACACACAGTGTGATCAAACCCAGTCAGAACTCCACTTCTTCAATACACAGCTCCTTATATAAATCTGATCCTGGAACTGCCCTGAACCCTGATCCAGTGAGGCAGCTACATATATATTTACAAGACTTAGAATTTGTGCCCTGAAGTGTGTGAGCCCACAAACAGCAGAAATGAGGTCGACCAAATGGAATGAATCAAACACAGAGAAGGAATCAAAGCTCTCTGTTTGAGTCTCTCACTGTGTGTCTGAAGGTTCATGACTCAAGTGTGGACGAGGATCTTTGCAGCTCTTCATAGACAGACTGGATATGTCCTCCTCTTCCTCCACATCACTCATCTTCATCAGTCAGGCAGTCTGAGAGGTGAAGCAGTGACACCAGAGACACAGTGGACTTCAGGAGAGGGAAGCTTCTGGGAAAACACTTGATACAACAGTTGCTGTTATTCCAGACGTCTGAACCAACGTCCTGTTTGTTGGATTGATAAAGTTGAGCTGTGAACATGTTGCAGATGATTGTCTCTGAGAGGAAACTAAAGCCGTGTAAATCTGAAGAGCTGAGCCCTCTCTGAAGCTGCTGGACTGTTGGACACATGTCACACTTTAATGGACATGATCGTATGAACTCTCGTGGTGACTCCACATGCTGAACCTCGGCTGTGTTTCTGCTGCTTTTAACTGAGAGTGCTCTCAAGATACACTTGTGTTTTCACAGGAAATTTAACGTTTACATACAGTCTCTTTCAAAATAAAAGCACTACGTCGGCACAACACTGTGAAGTGACGTTTTGTTTTTTTTTGCCCTCAACAGACAAAAAAGTTTGGAACACGCTGACTGAACTGAACTGTATTTAACACTTGGAGAAGGCTTTGTTTGCAGCTTCAAGACACTTCCTGTATGAAGAAACTCAACTCTCACAGTGTTCATTCTCCCACACACACAGTCTGCAAATCCTACAGATTTTGGGGGAACTGCTGGTGAATCTTGAGAAAGAAATGTGACTCTCTAAACGTCACCAGTTAGTGTCCTCAGTTCCCAAACACTTAGTGAGTGTTGTTCAAAGAAAAGGTGATGATGTCACAGAGTGGGAAACAGGCTCCTGTCCCAACTTCATTACAAGCTGCTGCACAACCAGTGTAGATTTACAAGACACAATAAAGTTTCTCAGTTTGAACATTAAATATCTGGTCTTTGGGCTGTAGTCAGTTGAACAGAGGTCAATAAGGATTTACAAGTCATTGCATTCTGTTGGACTGTATCTCTAATGTGTGTGAACAAAGTGCAGCGACTGATATTTGCTTCAGATGCTGTTAATAACCAGTAAAAAGCGAGCCTCACACAAACAACAAGTCACTTCCTGAAATCGTCTTCATGTTGAGACAAGACCAACAGGCCGAAGAAAAAAAGCAGGTGTCAGTGTCCTGCTCAACAAAGTGTGTGTGTCCAAAGAGCATTTGTTTGCTGTGTGTTTCTTTAGTTGTTGGGAGAATATTTGGACTAAATTCATCTTTAGAGTTGTGTTCTTTGAAGGAGTTTTCTTGCTGGAATGGTTTGATCAGTTTGTTGTGTTGACTGTTGTTCTGTCTGTCCTCAGCTGTGAGCTCACTGAGGCAGCTTCCTGTTTGTTTCACTGTCAATAAAGTCCAGTCAAAGTCTCACACACACACTTTAAAATCACAAGAAGAAGAAGAATGTTGATCTACACTCACCTGTTTTCTTCTTTCTGCTCTGAACCGACTGACTGAGCACGTCCTCATTCCTTCACTTCCTCATTCCTTCACTTCCTCATGATCCTCCCTCTGACTCAGTGACGCCCCCCTGTGGTGTCAGCTGACATCTTCCTGTTGGTGTCTCACATCTGGACACATACTGTATATATCACACTGCAGATCTGTCACTCACATGATGAGGGGAACAAATACTGAGCTTTCTATAATCATGTAGGAACAGCAGAGAACTTTAGATGCACTAAGCTGACCTCAGATCAGATGACCTCAGATCAGATGACCTCAGATCAGATGACCTCAGATCAGATGACCTCAGATCAGATGACCTCAGAGCTCTGACTTCAGCTAAAGTTGTCTTGAAATATTCTGTTAAAGTACAAAGGTATGAACAACAAGTATCAGATGTGACAGCACTGATTCTGCAGTGATCTCTCTGATATTATTACTAATATTGACTTTAATGCTGCAGCTGGCAAAGACGAGTTTCTGAGCGCAGCACCTTGTCACACACACACACACACACACACACACACACACACACACACACACACACACACACGTTAATCAAAGTGCTTTACAGTCAAAAGATAAACAGAGGAACAAAACAAAGAAAAGCACAGACAAGTGTAATTAAAGTACAAATGAGTTCCAAATGAAATCGATAAATAAATAAAGTACCATAAAAAGTGATGAATAAGAAGCTGTGGAGGAGAGAACAGGCCTCAGCTTGGTTTAAGAAATGGGGCCAGTTAAAGGTCCAGTTAAAGGTCCAGTTTAGGTCCAGTTAAGGTCCAGTTAAAGGCCCAGTTAAAGGTCCGGTTAAGGTCCAGTTAAGGTCCAGTTAAAGGCCCAGTTAAAGGTCCAGTTAAAGGTCCAGTTTAGGTCCAGTTAAGGTCCAGTTAAGGTCCAGTTAAAGGCCCAGTTAAAGGTCCAGTTAAAGGTCCAGTTTAGGTCCAGTTAAGGTCCAGTTAAGGTCCAGTTAAAGGCCCAGTTAAAGGTCCGGTTAAGGTCCAGTTGAAGATCCAGTTAAAGGTCCAGTTAAGGTCCAGTTAAAGGTCCAGTTAAGTTCCAGTTAAAGGTCCAGTTAAAGGTCCAGTTAAGTTCCAGTTAAAGGTCCAGTTAAAGGTCCAGTTAAGTTCCAGTTAAAGATCCAGTTAAAGGTCCAGTTAAGTTCCAGTTAAAGGTCCAGTTAAAGGTCCAGTTAAGGTCCAGTTAAAGGTCCAGTTAAAGGTCCAGTTCAGGTCCAGTTAAAGGTCCAGTTAAGGTCCAGTTAAAGGTCCAGTTAAAGGTCCAATTAAGGTCCAGTTAAAGGTCCAGTTTAGGTCCAGTTAAAGGTCCAGTTAAAGGTCCAGTTAAGGTCCAGTTTAGGTCCAGTTAAAGGTCCAGTTAAGGTCCAGTTAAAGGTCCAGTTTAGGTCCAGTTAAGGTCCAGTTAAAGGTCCAGTTCAGGTCCAGTTTAGGTCCAGTTCAGGTCCAGTTAAAGGTCCAGTTAAAGGTCCAGTTTAGGTCCAGTTAAGGTCCAGTTAAGGTCCAGTTAAGGTCCAGTTTAGGTCCAGTTAAAGGTCCAGTTAAAGGCCCAGTTAAGGTCCAGTTAAAGGCCCAGTTAAGGTCCAGTTAAGGTCCAGTTAAAGGTCCAGTTAAGGTCCAGTTAAGGTCCAGTTAAAGGTCCAGTTAAGGTCCAGTTAAAGGTCCAGTTAAGGTCCAGTTAAAGGTCCAGTTAAAGGTCCAGTTTAGGTCCAGTTAAAGGTCCAGTTCAGGTCCAGTTAAAGGTCCAGTTAAAGGTCCAGTTTAGGTCCAGTTAAGGTCCAGTTAAGGTCCAGTTAAGGTCCAGTTAAAGGCCCAGTTAAGGTCCAATTAAAGGTCCAGTTAAAGGTCCAGTTTAGGTCCAGTTAAGGTCCGGTTAAGGTCCAGTTTAGGTCCAGTTAAAGGTGCAGTTAAAGGCCCAGTTAAGGTCCAGTTAAAGGCCCAGTTAAGGTCCAGTTAAAGGTCCAGTTTAGGTCCAGTTAAAGGTGCAGTTAAAGGCCCAGTTAAAGGTCCAGTTAAAGGCCCAGTTAAGGTCCAGTTAAAGGTCCAGTTAAGGTCCAGTTAAAGGTCCAGTTAAGGTCCAGTTAAGGTCCAGTTAAAGGTCCAGTTTAGGTCCAGTTAAGGTCCAGTTAAGGTCCAGTTAAGGTCCAGTTTAGGTCCAGTTAAAGGTGCAGTTAAAGGCCCAGTTAAGGCCCAGTTAAGGTCCAGTTAAGGTCCAGTTTAGGTCCAGTTAAAGGTGCAGTTAAAGGCCCAGTTAAGGTCCAGTTAAAGGCCCAGTTAAGGTCCAGTTAAAGGCCCAGTTAAGGTCCAGTTAAGGTCCAGTTAAGGTCCAGGGTGCAGCTGACTCCAGCAGCAGGCAGCGTTCAGGCTAAAAGCTGACTCACCACATTCACATGAAACTCTGGGCAGCGCTCACTGAGCAGTCCCTGCAGGTATGAGAGTCCCAGCTCGTACTCGTCTGCCATATATTCTGGACCCAGACCATCAAAGTGACTTGGAGACAAGAAGAGCTTCAAGTCAGTTCTAGTGCAACCATCCAGGAAGTGCTGAGATGTGTTGTCTCACCTGGTGTCAGTCATCCAGGTCACAGTGATCATAAGTTTGACGTAGATGGCTTCTTTCACACCTCTTTCAAACCATCTGTCCTCTCTGGCCAAGACGTGCACACTGCTGTCCTCAAAGGACTGTCCCTTCTCCTGTAGGTGTCAGTGGACAGCTGAGTCTGGACCTGAGGAGCTGGCTCTGTGCTGTGTCATGTGTTTGTGGAGCTGTTGTTTAGTTTCACCAATGTAGTGCAGTCCTGGCTGCACTGACCTGCACACCCTACATTACTCTGCTCCTGTCTGGGTGTCTTGTCCTCAGAGTGGACAAGCTTCTGTCTCACTGTGAAGTGCACAGGGACGTGGTGTTTGTTGGACATCCTCCTGAGCTCCTCAGACACTCCTGCGACATAAGGAATGACCATGTTGTCTTGTTTTTGTGTCTCCTCCTCTCTGTCTGCTCGGGGTCTCTGAGAGGTTTTGGCAAAGGCCCAGTTGGTGTAGCTGCAGGTTTTAAGTGCTCCCCTGATGTGTCTCTGTTCCTTCACCTCGACCTGGTGGGCACGTTTTCAGCCCGATGGTTCAGGGCTCTGATGACTCCCAGAATGCAGTCCTGGGATCCCTCCCCAGACGACTTCACACCCACTCACACCTGGACCCACCTGACCCTGACGACACACATGACGACCAGGTGGGTCAACGACTCACATGACCTCAGTGACTCTGTAAGGGTTCACACCCACACAGACTCTGCACCAGTCAGTTAGAACTGAAGAAGCTTCTTGAATGAGACAAGAAACGTCTTCAAGAAACTCAAGCAGGTCCAGCTGCCTACGATACAGCTCTTGAGATCTCTCCTTGGTGTCGGTCAGTATTCTGACAGCAGCATTTTGAGAATGCTGCATGTTGAGAGGCTGATGCTACACTGCAGCGCTGACGTCACATGTTGAATGACACCATATATGTTTGAAACAGAGCTGACTGTCTCTGGGTGCAGTGTCTCACACTCTAAGGCTCACTGTGCTCAGTGTGTCGGTGTGTTGGCCTCCACAGCGTTCACTCCATCCTGACACAACATGGTGTTTGTAGAGTGAAAGTCATGGGCGTGGCAGCGAGTTAACGAGAAGTGTTTCAGAAGCTCCCTGCACTCTGACAGCTGAGTCCT
Organism: Cephalopholis sonnerati; assembly: GCA_019142605.1. Taxonomy (NCBI): domain Eukaryota; kingdom Metazoa; phylum Chordata; class Actinopteri; order Perciformes; family Serranidae; genus Cephalopholis; species Cephalopholis sonnerati. The sequence goes on along the minus strand of JAGQAX010000021.1, from coordinate 37,928,746 downwards.
GGACACAAGCCCCAACATCCTGTCCCATAGAAACCCATGATAACACCTGAGGACACCTGACCGTGCTCCAAACACGTGTCAATATCTCAAAAGCTTTGAATGGGATCTGAAAGATGAATACCAGTAAGAGTGTGGAGAAGATGAGGAACATTTTAAAGTCTGAATAATGTTTTTATTTGAATGTGTGAATGAAGAAATAGGCTCTGAAAACGTTTGAAAAACCTTGACCTTAAACATTCCTCCGTTCATTTGAACAGGGAGAATTTCCTGGAAAACAGTTGATAAATGGAGAGTTTGAAACAGTGGTTATTTCATTGATGAAAGCTACGGCGAAAACTTTCCATGACGAAAACGAGACGATGGCGAGCTGAGAATAGATCTTGATCATAAAAACTAAGATGAAATCTGTTTGATTCTGAAAGCTTTGATGATCTTCAGACTATTGATGAGCGACAGGCTGGTAAACTCCAGGAAATAGTCTGCACCAGGATGTGAGCTGTAATTCAGCAGTAAATAATCAGCCGTGTGTGTCTGACTGTGGATGGTGGAGCTGCTGAATGGATCTGTGGCTGTTAGCAGTTAGCAGTTAGCTCCGCTCGCAGCCAGCGGCCGCAGGACTACACAGCTTCACCCCGCAGGACTCCACTCAGTCCGGACTGGAGAAGGTTTCTGGGTTGATGGTGTTTGACAGGCAGGTAGGAGGCTCAGTTATCTGGGAGTGGAGCTGTGCTGGAAGTAAACAGGCCTACAACATGTGTGTTCCTCTACGTACTGTGCTGTAGATGTGAACACACACACAGTAACACACACACAGTAACACACACACACACACACACACACACACACACACACACACAGTAACACACACACACACACACACACACACACACACACACACACACACACACAGTAACACACACACACACACACACAGTAACACACACACACACACACACACAGTAACACACACACACACACAGTAACACACACACACACAGTAACACACACACAGTAACACACACACAGTAACACACACACACACACACAGTAACACACACAGAGTAACACACACACAGTAACACACACACACACACACAGTAACACACACACAGTAACACACACACACACACACAGTAACACACACACACACACACACACACACACACACACACACACACAGTAACACACACACACAGTAACACACACACACACACACACACACAGTAACACACACACACAGTAACACACACACACACAGTAACACACAGCAACACACACACACACACACACAGTAACACACACACACACACAGTAACACACACACACACAGTAACACACACACACACACACAGTAACACACACACACACACACAGTAACACACACACACACACACAGTAACACACACACACACAGTAACACACACACAGTAACACACACACAGTAACACACACACACAGTAACACACACACAGTAACACACACACAGTAACACACACAGTAACACACACACACACAGTAACACACACACACACACACACACACACACACACACACACAGTAACACACACACACAGTAACACACACACACACACAGTAACACACACACACACACACACACACACACACACACACACACACACAGTAACACACACACACACAGTAACACACACACACACACACACACACACACAGTAACACACACACACACACACACACACACACACAGTAACACACACACACACACACAGTAACACACACAGTAACACACACACACACAGTAACACACACACACACACACACACACACACACACAGTAACACACACACAGTAACACACACACACAGTAACACACACACACACACACAGTAACACACACACACACACACACACACACACAGTAACACACACACACAGTAACACACACACACACACACAGTAACACACACACACACACACACAGTAACACACACACACACACACACACACACACACACACACACACAGTAACACACACACAGTAACACACACACACACACACACACACACACACACAGTAACACACACACACAGTAACACACACACAGTAACACACACACACACAGTAACACACACACACAGTAACACACACACACACACACACAGTAACACACACACACACACACACACACACACACACACACACACAGTAACACACACACACAGTAACACACACACACACACACACACACACAGTAACACACACACACAGTAACACACACACACAGTAACACACACACAGTAACACACACACACACACACACACACACACACACACACACACACACAGTAACACACACACACACACACACACACACACAGTAACACACACACACACACACACACACACACACACACACACACACAGTAACACACACACACAGTAACACACACACACACACACACACACACAGTAACACACACACACACACACACACAGTAACACACACACACACACACAGTAACACACACACAGTAACACACACACACACAGTAACACACACACAGTAACACACACACACACACACACAGTAACACACACACACAGTAACACACACACACACACACACACACACAGTAACACACACACAGTAACACACACACACACACACAGTAACACACACACACACACACACACACACACACACAGTAACACACACAGTAACACACACACACAGTAACACACACACACACACAGTAACACACACACACACACAGTAACACACACACAGTAACACACACACACACACAGTAACACACAGTAACACACACACACACACACACACACACACACACACACACACACACAGTAACACACACACACACACACACACACACACACACACACACACACACACACACACAGTAACACACACACACACAGTAACACACACACACACACACACACAGTAACACACACACACACAGTAACACACACACACACACACACACACAGTAACACACACAGTAACACACACACACACACACACACAGTAACACACACACACACACAGTAACACACACACACACACACAGTAACACACACACACACACACACACACACACACACACAGTAACACACACACACACAGTAACACACACACACACACACACACACACACACACACACACACAGTAACACACACACACAGTAACACACACACACACACACACAGTAACACACACACAGTAACACACACACAGTAACACACACACACACACACACACACACACACACACACACAGTAACACACACACACACACACACACACACAGACACACACAGTAACACACACACACACACACACACACAGTAACACACACACACACACAGTAACACACACACAGTAACACACACACACACAGTAACACACACACACACACAGTAACACACACACACACACACACACACACACACACACACAGTAACACACACACACACACACAGTAACACACACACACACACACACACACACACACAGTAACACACACACAAACAGTAACACACACACAGTAACACACACACACACACAGTAACACACACACACACACACACACACACACACACACACACAGTAACACACACACACAGTAACACACACACACACACACAGTAAAACACACACACACACAGTAACACACACACAGTAACACACACACACACACAGTAACACACACACACACACACACACACAGTAACACACACACACACACAGTAACACACACACACACACAGTAACACACACACAGTAACACACACACACACACAGTAACACACACACACAGTAACACACACACAGTAACACACACACAGTAACACACACAGTAACACACACACACACAGTAACACACACACACACACACACACACACACACACACACAGTAACACACACACACACACAGTAACACACACACACACACACACACACACACACACACACACACACACACAGTAACACACACACACACAGTAACACACACACACACACACACACACACACACACACAGTAACACACACACACACACACAGTAACACACACAGTAACACACACACACACAGTAACACACACACACACACACACACACACACACACACACACACAGTAACACACACACAGTAACACACACACACAGTAACACACACACACACACACACACACAGTAACACACACACACAGTAACACACACACACACACACAGTAACACACACACACACACACACAGTAACACACACACACACACACACACACACACACACACACAGTAACACACACACAGTAACACACACACACACACACACACACACACACACAGTAACACACACACACAGTAACACACACACAGTAACACACACACACACACACACACACAGTAACACACACACACAGTAACACACACACAGTAACACACACACACACACACACACACACACACACACAGTAACACACACACACACAGTAACACACACACACAGTAACACACACACACACACAGTAACACACACACACACACACACACACAGTAACACACACACACACACACACACACAGTAACACACACACAGTAACACACACACACACAGTAACACACACACACACACACACACACAGTAACACACACACACACACAGTAACACACACACACACACACACACACAGTAACACACACACACACACACACACACACACACACAGTAACACACACACACACACAGTAACACACACACACACACAGTAACACACACACACACACACACACACAGTAACACACACACACACAGTAACACACACACACACACAGTAACACACACAGTAACACACACACACACAGTAACACACACACACACACACAGTAACACACACAGTAACACACACACACACACACAGTAACACACACACACACACACACACACACACACACAGTAACACACACACACACAGTAACACACACACACAGTAACACACACACACACACACACAGTAACACACACACACACACACACACACACAGTAACACACACACACACAGTAACACACACACACACACAGTAACACACACACACACACAGTAACACACACAGTAACACACACACAGTAACACACACACACACACAGTAACACACACACACAGTAACACACACACAGTAACACACACACAGTAACACACACACACACAGTAACACACACACACACACACAGTAACACACACAGTAACACACACACACACACACACACACACACACACACAGTAACACACACACACAGTAACACACACACACACACACACAGTAACACACACACACACAGTAACACACACACACACACACACACACACACACACACACACACACACACAGTAACACACACACACAGTAACACACACACACACACACACACACACACACAGTAACACACACACACACACACACACACACACACACAGTAACACACACACACACAGTAACACACACACACACACACACACACACAGACACACACACACACACACACACACAGTAACACACACACACACACACACACACACACACACAGTAACACACACACAGTAACACACACACACAGTAACACACACACACACACACAGTAACACACACACAGTAACACACACACACACACACACACAGTAACACACACACACACACAGTAACACACACACACACACACACACACACACACACACAGTAACACACAGTAACACACACACACACACACACACACACAGTAACACACACACACACACAGTAACACACACACACACAGTAACACACACACACACACACACACAGTAACACACACACACAGTAACACACACACACACACACAGTAACACACACACACACACACAGTAACACACACAGTAACACACACACACACACACACAGTAACACACAAACAGTAACACACACACAGTAACACACACACACACACACACACAGTAACACACACACACACACACACACACACACAGTAACACACACACACACACACACACACACACACACACACACACACACAGTAACACACACACAGTAACACACACACACACACAGTAACACACACACAGTAACACACACACACACACACACAGTAACACACACACACAGTAACACACACACACACACACACACACACAGTCACACACACAGTAACACACACACACACAGTAACACACACACACAGTAACACACACACAGTAACACACACAGTAACACACACACACAGTAACACACACACACAGTAACACACACAGTAACACACACACACACAGTAACACACACACACACACACACACACACACACACACACACACACACACACACAGTAACACACACACAGTAACACACACACACAGTAACACACACACACACACACAGTAACACACACACAGTAACACACACACACACACACACACACACACACACACACACACAGTAACACACACACACACACAGTAACACACACACACACACACAGTAACACACAGTAACACACACACACACACACACACACACACACAGTAACACACACACACACACACACACACACACACACACACAGTAACACACACACACACACACACACACACACACACACACACACAGTAACACACACACACACACACACACACACACACACACACACACACACAGTAACACACACACACACACACACACACACACACACACACAGTAACACACACACACACACACAGTAACACACACACACACACACACACAGTAACACACACACACACACACACACACACACACACACAGTAACACACACACAGTAACACACACACACACACAGTAACACACACACAGTAACACACACACAGTAACACACACACACACACACAGTAACACACACACACAGTAACACACACACAGTAACACACACACAGTAACACACACACACAGTAACACACACACACACACACACACACACACACACACACACACACACACACACACAGTAACACACACACAGTAACACACACACACACACACACAGTAACACACACACACAGTAACACACACACAGTAACACACACAGTAACACACACAGTAACACACACACACAGTAACACACACACACAGTAACACACACAGTAACACACACACACACACACACAGTAACACACACACACACACACACACACACACACACACACACACACACACACAGTAACACACACACACACACAGTAACACACACACACAGTAACACACACACACAGTAACACAGACAGTAACACACACAGTAACACACACACACAGTAACACACACACACAGTAACACACACACACTAACACACACACACTAACACACACACACAGTAACACACACACACACACACACACACACACACACACACACACACAGTAACACACACACACACACAGTAACACACACACACAGTAACACACACACACACACACACACACACACACACACAGTAACACACACACACAGTAACACACACACACACACACACACACACACAGTAACACACACACACAGTAACACACACACACACACACACACAGTAACACACACACACACACACACAGTAACACACACACACACACACAGTAACACACACACAAACACACACACAGTAACACACACACACACACACACACACACACACACACACACAGTAACACACACAGTAACACACAGTAACACACACACAGTAACACACACACACACACACACACAGTAACACACACACACACAGTAACACACACACACACAGTAACACACACAGTAACACACACACACACACACACAGTAACACACACACACACACACACACACACACACACACACACACAGTAACACACACACACACACACACACACACACACACACACACACACACACACAGTAACACACACACACACACACACAGTAACACACACACACACACAGTAACACACACAGTAACACACACACACACAGTAACACACACACAGTAACACACACACACACACACAGTAACACACACAGTAACACACACACACAGTAACACACACAGTAACACACACACACACAGTAACACACACACACACACACACACACACACACAGTAACACACACACACACACACACACACACACACACACACACACACACACACACACAGTAACACACACACACAGTAACACACACACACACAGTAACACACACAGTAACACACACACACAGTAACACACACACAGTAACACACACACACAGTAACACACACAGTAACACACACAGTAACACACACACACACAGTAACACACACACACACAGTAACACACACACAGTAACACACACACACACACACAGTAACACACACACACACACACACACACAGTAACACACACACACAGTAACACACACACACACACACACACACACACACACACACACACACACAGTAACACAGTAACACACACAGTAACACACACACACAGTAACACACACACACAGTAACAAACACACAGTAACACACACACACACACACAGTAACACACACACAGTAACATACACACACACACACACAGTAACACACACACACACACACAGTAACACACACACACACACACACACACAGTAACACACACACACACACACAGTAACACACACAGTAACACACACACACAGTAACACACACACACACACAGTAACACACACACACACACACACACACACACAGTAACACACACACACACAGTAACACACACACACACAGTAACACACACACACACACAGTAACACACACAGTAACACACACAGTAACACACACACACACACACACACACACAGTAACACACACACAGTAACACACACACACACACAGTAACACACACACACAGTAACACACACACACAGTAACACACACAGTAACACACACACAGTAACACACACACACAGTAACACACACACACAGTAACACACACACACAGTAACACACACAGTAACACACACACAGTAACACACACACACAGTAACACACACACACACACACACACACACACACAGTAACACACACACACACACACACACACAGTAACACACACACACACACAGTAACACACACACAGTAACACACACACACACACACAGTAACACACACACACACACAGTAACACACACACACACAGTAACACACACACACACACACACACAGTAACACACACACACACACACACACACACAGTAACACACACACACACACACACACACAGTAACACACACACACACACACACACACACACACACACACACACACACACACAGTAACACACACACACAGTAACACACACACACACAGTAACACACACACACACACACACACACACACAGTAACACACACACACACACACACACACACACACACACACACACACACACACAGTAACACACACAGTAACACACACACACACAGTAACACACACACACAGTAACACACACACACACAAACACACACACAGTAACACACACACACACACAGTAACACACACACACAGTAACACACACACAGTAACACACACACACACACACACACACACACACACACACACACAGTAACACACACACACAGTAACACACACACCGTAACACACACACACAGTAACACACACACACACACACACAGTAACACACACACACAGTAACACACACACACACACACACACACACACACACAGTAACACACACACACAGTAAACACACACACACACACACACACACACACACACACACACACACAGTAACACACACACACAGTAACACACACACAGTAACACACACACAGTAACACACACACACACACAGTAACACACACACAGTAACACACACACACACACACACACACACACACACAGTAACACACACACAGTAACACACACACAGTAACACACACACACAGTAACACACACACACACACACACACACACACACACACAGTAACACACACACACACACACACAGTAACACACACACACACAGTAACACACACACACAGTAACACACACACAGTAACACACACACACACACACACACAGTAACACACACACAGTAACACACACACACACACACACACAGTAACACACACACACAGTAACACACACACACACAGTAACACACACACACAGTAACACACACACACAGTAACACACACACAGTAACACACACACACAGTAACACACACACACACACAGTAACACACACAGTAACACACACACACACACACAGTAACACACAGTAACACACAGTAACACACACACACACACACACACACACACACACACAGTAACACACACACACACACAGTAACACACACACACACACACACAGTAACACACACACACAGTAACACACACACACACACACACACACACACACACACACACACACAGTAACACACACAGTAACACACACAGTAACACACACACAGTAACACACACAGTAACACACACACACACACACAGTAACACACACAGTAACACACACAGTAACACACACAGTAACACACACACACACACACAGTAACACACACACACACACACACACACACACAGTAACACACACACACACACAGTAACACACACACACACACACACACACAGTAACACACACACACACACACACACACACACACACACAGTAACACACACACACACACACACACACACACACACACACAGTAACACACACACACACACACACACACACACACACACACACACAGTAACACACACACAGTAACACACACACACAGTAACACACACACACACACACAGTAACACACACACAGTAACACACACACACACACACACACACAGTAACACACACACACACACACACACACAGTAACACACACACAGTAACACACACACACACACAGTAACACACAGTAACACACACACACACACACACACACAGTAACACACACACACACACACACACACAGTAACACACACACACACAGTAACACACACACACACACACAGTAACACACACACACAGTAACACACACACACACACACAGTAACACACACACACACACACAGTAACACACACAGTAACACACACACACACACACACAGTAACACACACACAGTAACACACACACAGTAACACACACACACACACACACAGTAACACACACACACACACACACACACACACACACACAGTAACACACACACACACACACACACACACACACACACACAGTAACACACACACACACACACACACACACACACACACACACACAGTAACACACACACAGTAACACACACACACACACAGTAACACACACACAGTAACACACACACAGTAACACACACACACACACAGTAACACACACACACAGTAACACACACACACACACACACACACACACACACACACAGTAACACACACACACACACACAGTAACACACACAGTAACACACACACACACACACACAGTAACACACACACAGTAACACACACACACACACACACAGTAACACACACACACACACACACACACACACACACACAGTAACACACACACACACACACACACACACACACACACAGTAACACACACACACACACACACACACAGTAACACACACACAGTAACACACACACAGTAACACACACACACACACAGTAACACACACACACAGTAACACACACACACACACACACACACACACACACACACACACACAGTAACACACACACACAGTAACACACACAGTAACACACACACACACACACACACACACAGTAACACACAGTAACACACACACACACACACACACACACACACACACACACACAGTAACACACACACACACACAGTAACACACACACACAGTAACACACACACACAGTAACACACACACACAGTAACACACACAGTAACACACACACACAGTAACACACACACACACAGTAACACACACACACTAACACACACACACACACAGTAACACACACACACACAGTAACACACACACACACACACACACACACACACACACACACACAGTAACACACACACACACAGTAACACACACACACAGTAACACACACACACACACACACACACACACACACAGTAACACACACACACAGTAACACACACACACACACACACACACACACAGTAACACACACACAGTAACACACACACACACACACACACACAGTAACACACACACACACACACACAGTAACACACACACAGTAACACACACACAAACACACACACACACAGTAACACACACACACACACACACACACACACACACACACACACACAGTAACACACACAGTAACACACAGTAACACACACACAGTAACACACACACACACACAGTAACACACACACACACAGTAACACACACACACACAGTAACACACACAGTAACACACACACACACACACACACAGTAACACACACACACACACACACACACACACACACACACACACACACAGTAACACACACACACAGTAACACACACACACACAGTAACACACACAGTAACACACACACACACAGTAACACACACACACACACACACACACACACACAGTAACACACACACACACACACACACACAGTAACACACACACACACACAGTAACACACACACACACAGTAACACACACACAGTAACACACACACACACACACACACACAGTAACACACACAGTAACACACACACACAGTAACACACACAGTAACACACACACACACAGTAACACACACACACACACACACACACACACACGCATACTCGTTTTTCTCTGTTGTGGGGCCCAGCAGTTTTTTAGTACTTTGTGGGGTCCACCCTTTCCAGTGGACATACAGCTCTGTAAAAAATCAGGTAAGATAAAAAAAAATTCCTCATCACAAATATCACTTAAATATAACAAAATTCCAAACTTTTTTTTCCACACCAGTTTTTTCGTCACTTGTGGGGAACTGTTTCTAGCATATCAAATTTGTGAGGCCCCCTTCTACACACACATTTATATTTCTAGTTTTTCTATCTTTGCATGTAACAAAGTTACTAACTGGATACATTCGTTATTTCCATGGTTCATCCTTGATTACCAAAGAACCTGCATGACTGCATCAGGCATTTACACATCCTCTACATCCTGTATCCTGTCTCTTTGCACCAGCCGAGTCAAATCCCTGATTAACTGAATGAGAATAAAATGAAAGATCTCAAGAGCGGCCACAAAGTGTCTGAATTACATTTTAAGTTTATTTTTAGGACTGTATGTGTTAACAAGCAGAACCTGTGCATTTCCTGGGAGATGGAGCATACTAACATTAGCTAAATAAACATGAATATGAGGCCACAGCTGAGGGCTAAACTATTAGCAACACAGAAAGTGAATTTTGAAAAAACACATGAATATGAAATATGAAACATGAATATAACTGGCGTAAATAGACACACTGTTCCTGAAAGTCCAAAACGGATGCAGGAGGCTACCTAGCATGTCATATTTTGATGTGTGGGTTCAGGACTATAAGACAGGATACATCTATCCCTGGTGCAAACGCAATCACAAGTCCACACAGAAACCTCCCACTGCACCTGAGAAACATTCAAAAAACGATCAACAGAAAATTTGGTTTAAGGATACATATCCAAGGAGGAGACTTCATTCTAATTTTCTCCTCAAGGCGGTAATTCGATTTTTTACAAAATATTTAACTGCTTTCCAGTCCCGGTTTCCTAGGACTTGAGATTCTTCAGTAATGCAGTGCTGACAGTCCATTTTTCCTGGAACTTGGTTCATCACTATGAACCTCCTTAGATGCCTTTCTACTGCAGCACATTCCTCTGGTGTCCAGCTTCTTTTGACAGCATTCTGTTTCCCTAAGTTGGCAAAAAAAAGAACAAGTCAGAAGTTTAAGTTTAAGTTGGAACTTAAAGTGAAGTTTATGAACTTGAAATTCTAGGTATCAGATCAGAATAGATGATGAAGGCTGTGCATCCGGATCAGTTGTAGACTGAAGAACAGTATCTTTGTATTTTCAGAATTTTTGCATCATCTTGGTACTTGTAGATCATTTGGCTAAACGATTCTCCTTTTTGTTTACTGGGAGCCACCATACCTATGTTCACCATACCAATCGATGTGCTCTGTGATCTACAAGTTCTACCTTGCCATCAAGCTCAGCATCACCTTTACTCCACCTGTACCTTTATTTTTAATGAACCGGTTGCTTTATGTACAAGTCTGTGTGATCACTGGCTCACACATAACAGAAGTGCATTTCTTTACTACTAGTGTAAGTTCTTGTGGCATCCAAAGAAGGCATTTAATCAAAGGAATTTCTTATATTTTATGAACTTTACATATGGTTTTTCTGTAACATCTTAATCTGAGATCAACTAGCCTGCAGATTAATGTAGTGTAGATAAAAGTACAATATTTGGTTTTGACATATAGTAAAGCAGAAGTACAAAGAAGCAGAATTAATAAACACAAGTAATGTACAAGTATCTCAAAACTGTTCTTATTTATTTTAATTATACTTTCCTACCACTGCACTTTATGTTGGTGATTCACAATACAACTATATTTGGACATTGTGGTGGCTTTCAGGTCTAGAGATACTACCTGAGAAACACAAACAGTGGGTAAAAAACATGGGATCAACTTGGTATTCCCTGCTACAAGGCAGGCATTGAACGGGAAAGGGACATGTCAAAGTTATGGAAAAATAAGGTCTTTTTTTTTTTTTTGACCCAGGGTAGGGGTGAAACAGAATTTTGTAGGTTTTGTTTCACTAATTGGGTAACCCCAAGATTGCAAGAGATACAATTTACAGGGAAACTGCAGACTATAGTATCTATAGTATAGTATCTAGAGTAGTATCTTGATGTCTCTGTTACTCTCTCAGGTGATTCCAATACTGTTCCCTGTCCTCTACCCACTTCTTCCTACTTTGAAGACAACACATAAAGTGCACCACTGGAGACACTCAGACCATGAATCTGCTCTATTCCTCTAAACTGACCTCTCTTTTTTGCTGACTTCCTCTGATATTGGTCATTCACTGTGGAGGTACATTCTTGCAGGGATGTCCCACTGACCTCATCCTCTGACTCCTGCGCTTCTGGCATCTTGGCACCTGGGTACAAAAAATAGTTTATATGACCATACAGGACAGACATATCAAACTAAAGTATAACAAAGCTGTCAGTGAGGATGGCTAAATTTGGATCTTCATCATGCTTAATTTTTTTTGTTATCGTGACAGCAATCAATTAGCAATGATCAAGATGTATAGAAAAAGGGTGACTCAAATAACCCTTTTTCTATATGTTGATATGACAGAGCAGATGACTTTGTTGAGAGAAGGGGAGGAGGCAGGTGCTTTATGGTAAATAAGGACTAGTATGACAGTCGGACTGTGAGGTGCTGTCCTGTTCCTGTTTAGCCCCGTTTCCACCAAGCAGTACGGTACAGTTTTACTGTTTCCACTGTGGATGGTACCAACAGAACTGCTTTGTACCATCCCCGTTTTGTTCACCCCTCTGTTGGGGTACCTAGCACTCTGATCCAGTACATAAAGGTGGAGCTGTGAACACTGCAGTCTGATTGGTCAGTAGAGGACGGTCACTCTGCTCAGGGCTGAGTTGTGTCTGGTTTTGAGGCTCATGTAACCACTGTTCATACTGTGGAGAGTTTTATTAGTAAACTGTAACTATAAGATGAAAGGATGTTTTGCTGCCTCTCACAGCAGCTGGAGTCGGAGAAAAAAATCACTTCATTCACTGGGCCGACTGCCGGCAACTTTTAAGGTGGAACGTTAACTTGTAATGTTACTCAATGCATGAGTTGATGACGTGAATCCATCAGCACACCTTAAATTTCACTGTGACAACTTTGACCATTAGTTTTTATTGTCTCTCTTGGATGACGTGCACTTTTGGCAATGACTTTACAAATATAGATTAATTTGGAGCTGATTATATGAAGGTCATATATTCTAATCCTCATTCAGTGGGGGAAAAAAAAAAAGCTTTGCAGAGCGTCATTCCCATGGGTTGCAGCAACACTAAACCCCTGAGCTTGCCTGAGAAGGACTAAATGCACAAAGCTGCTATTTTTAAAATATCCCATGGAGAGAGACTCTCACTGCAGCCTGTTCTATTTTGTTCTGAAAATTTGGGCGTGCAACCTCGTTCTGTGGACGATAAACCAGGTGCAGACTTCCATCTATGTCACCGCTGATGAGGAAATACAGTAAGTGCTGGACGGAGCAGTGAGTAACAACAACCCCGTACACATGAAAGAGTACTGTTTGCAGTGGAAACGCTAAGTGGACCAAGGGTCTAGATACCATGTCTGAAGGGTAACTTTTGTTTCCAAAAGTACTATACTTAAAGTGTTTGGAGAAAATCGGGCTTTTGCCCTGCACCACAAGGGGTATGGGAGATGGAATATGCATTTAACCTCTGTTGTTTATCATTTGATTAGGCTGCACATGTTTTTTAACTTCTGTTTCACATTACTTTACCTGTTCCTTCACCTTCACGTGGCGGCCTTTAGACAAAAAGGCTGAGTTTTGGGCTCAGATTTTTTCCGTGGACCGTAATATCACATAACTTAATATTTTGTTACAACTCTTTTTGCTTTAGTTATCCCAGTTGTTAATAAACCACCATAGAACACATCGCTGGACTTCAGTATAATTATTTTTGAGCAAGTCACAGTTACGAGCCTACTCAGCCTCTTAGTGTGTTTTTTTTTTCATTGATAGAAGTTACTACAAAGCGATTAAATACTTTGGATCACTGATTTACACCATTCAGATTTGCACCACGCAGCCATCTTGTTGAGGTCAAGATATGTACACAAACCATGACGCATGCCCCCACTGACATAACCTGTTTTCCATGTGGGACAGGAGATAGCTCAATCTATTGATAATCAATCTATTGTGTGGGCATGTATGGTCAGAATGTTTGTGGATGCATGAGGAAGCTGACAGCGGGATTATGAAAATAGTCCCATGCAAGCTCTAGTCTGGAGCACATCCAACCACCATTGATGTTACTGATGTGATCAATGAATTCACTGGGTGTGAGGTATTTTTAATTTGTAAAACAGAAGCAACTGTACCCAAACTGCAGCTAAATCATTCCAAAATCAGAAACTACTGATTACTACAACCACATGGAAACATGGACTATTATAAAACAGCAGCCTTTAGGCTCAGCCTTTCACATTTTAATGTGAAAGGCTGAATCACAGCCTTTCAGTTGACCGGATCGGATTTCAGTGGAGTTGAACCTGGTATGATTTCATGCAACAAAATAATGATTGATGAACTGTATAGATTTTTAAAAGTAACATAAGTTAGTCAGCTTACCTCTCTGTTTTGCTGGCTTCCTTTGCGTTTGGGTATTCACTGTGGAGTTGCATTCTTGCAGGGATGTCACACTGACCTCATCTTCTGACCCCTGTGCTTCTGGCAAATTTGCATCTAAGTACAGACACATATATACTTAAAATATGAAATAGCTGTCAGTGAAGATAGCTAGATTCGAATCTTTGCGATGCAGAATTTTTCCAAGGATCAAGAGGATAGATTTTGGATTTTTAAAAAATGTTAGTATAGTATATTCATATCCAATGACAGATCATTCATAACCAATTAAAAAAAATGCTTTCATACATACTTTCCATGTTATCCTCTTGTGAACACCCCTCCATGTTATCCTCTTGTGAACACCCCTCCATGCTATCCTCTTGTGAACACCCCTCCATGTTATCCTCTTGTGAACACCCCTCCATGTTATCCTCTTGTGAACACCCCTCCATGTCAACAGTTTCTAAAATGGTTGATTGATAGAAAATGAGAGGTGGAAAGCTTTGTGATCAATCTCTTACCACCAAAAGTCAGAAGTTGATCAAAGTACTACATAAATAGCTGAACTTAACATTGTGTAGTTATAGTCAACTATAACCACTATAAACTCGTCTTCTTCACTAGCATGTTAATTCACCCTTTGCTAAGCACATCTGTATGCAGACTAGCCAATCCTAGCATAGCATTAGCATTGGCCAGCTACAACCAGGGTTGGTCTGACTACTATACAACTGTGCTTCATCCACTTTTATGTAATAATTTCAGATTTTCTTCATTTTCAGGGATGCTAAGGAATTAAGGATTTATTTCGACTAAAGAAAAGTTGGTAACTGTTGGAACAGCGGAAAGACCAAACAGGGCATGTCTGGCGAATTTTACTTAGTTTCTGTCGGCTTTGATTGAAGTTTGTTTTACGACACAATTAAAATGACTGTTTTGCCAATGTAGTGTAGAGTATTTGGCAAGAGGAATATAGCTGCTGTTTCTGGTTAAACAAAAAGGACTTCACTCTTAAACAAAAAGGTCTTTTCTGTAGGGATACTTTACATAATGTTGTCAGACTCTTATAATAACAATCTGGGCCTGTCAACACTTTTACTGGACATAATTTGACACTCAAAGTTGCCTCAAACTGCAGCTCATGATGCAGCTGCCAGCTGAGATGATCTATCGGACCATTTCCAAAACTTTTTGGACCTCTTAATCATTTATACATCAAAAAAATTTAAACACAGGGCTAAGGGTTTTAGAAAAACGCAAATGCCCTTTTCGTTGTCTTCGTTCTCGATCGCCAGGTGATGTGGTGGTTAACTTTTACACTGTGATCTGTAGGCATTAGCTTCTATCTTTATCTTTTTATCATGTTTTCACTGCCAAGTCAGTTTGACATCCCGGATATCTTCAAAGGCATATTGTAGAAACTTCTGTTTCTCTGAAATAGCTTTTTCATTTTTCCAGAAAGTAGACAACAACTGCGACAGTTTGATGGAAAGGTAACTAACAACTAAGGAGCATGGCTTAGCAAAGGCTGAATTAAGGTCAAATACTTATGTTCTTGAATAAAAGCATTTATAGATGGACGATGTTGTCCTTGCTTTACTTTTTTCATACATTAAAATATAAAAGTGATGTAATACCATTCACATCAAGATGAATTTCATCCAGACTCTTCCCTTTGTACTGTCCTAGCCGTCCCTGTTCCAATGCCAGAAGAACTTTGCTTATCTTAGCTAGCTGCAGGGTGCCCTCTGGAAGGCGGTAGTGCTTTCTGTGGACGTCAATGTTATGCCCAAGAAAATCTGCCAGCTGGTCAAGTTCTGTGGTCTTGAGATTCAGGACAGTTGAGAGGGTGGCAATGTGTTTCCTGAGTTTCGTTGAGGTTAGTGCTTTGGGATTTTTGACATCATCACATTCATGCACAAACTGCCTTATGCAGTCAGAACCCCTGAGGCAATGGACAGAATGCGGCAATGCAAACAAGAATCCATTTTCGTTTAGCACACCACTTTCTTCTCGCTTTTCAATCAGCATATCGAGTGATTCCCTCATGAGCGGGGTGAGGAGAACAGGAACTTTCCTTCCCCTCTTTCCTACTATGGTTATCCGGACAAAATGTTTGCAAAGCTTCTGCTCCAGTGGTGTAAGAGCCAGGTTAACATCTTCATGCGTTTCTGATGTGTCTCTTGATAAATATGCAGACAAGGGCATTCTGGATACCTCTCCTTCTCTCCGGCGATTGAAGAGGATCACTTGCGCCAGGGTCACTTTAGCAAGGTCTTTCCAGTTTGAGGGCGAAACCTCCTCTTTCAGGGCATCCAAGTGTTGCTGCTGTTTCTTAGACAAATGGTTATGAAGATTTTGGACATCTTGCGTGAATGGTAGGACCTGAGGAGAATTCCACTTAGCTTGGTCAAGTTGAGTTAGCGCTTGGCTTGCTATGTCAAATTTCCAGCTTTCTTGGTATAGCTGTGCAAATTCCTCAGCATCCTGGGTAGTTTCTTTATCTTTCATTTTTAGCCCTTCAGACTTAATAAACATGGCCAAAGAATGCAAGCTGTGTCCAACTTTGCGAGCGAGAGATGGATGTTGATATTTGCAAGTTTCATCACTGAATCCAGCTAGGCATCTTGCAGCAGCAACAACATGACCATAATTTTCAGGTTTTATGAGTTCTTTGATAGTCTTCACAGGTATAACTTTTTTTGCTTCCAATACTAGTCTGCCAAGCTCTCTCAGTTTTTGTCGAATATATTGGTGTTGGCTGATTACCCTCTCATTCTTCTTGAACAGTCTGTAACCATACTCTAGAAGGCAGCGGTCTTGCTTTATAGCAATTGCAATGTTGTCTTGATGCATGTCACTTAAAAACTTCCAGAATGCGTCGCTAAATCCAGTCGGAACAGGTTCAGCAAAAGCACACAATGCTTGCACTCTTGTTTTTCCTGGTTTCAATGTCTTTCCCTGAGGCTTGAATTTGCAGTTCTGAAAATGTCTCCACATCACTCTTCTTGTGAACAATCCGTAGCAGTGCACACAATGCATATATTCTTGTCCTTCACTGATTTTCCTTGGTTGCTTACATGGGATCAGTTTGCCTTTCTGGCTCTCCAAAACTTCATTGTTATGTTCGTAGTTGCCCTTATTTCGGATATAATCTAAATGCAGTCGCCTTTCTTTTGAGTTCTTTGGAAAACTGATTGCTTTTGCAACATCGACCTTATCACTGTGTTTTCGCAACAAGTGTTTTGACATTTTCTGAACTATTTTTCCACAATACAAGCAGTGGTGTTTCTTGTTATATTTTCTTGAACCATCCTCCTTCTTTGAAACTGCAGCAACATAGACAGATGCCTCTTCTTCAAGGGGAACTGAAACACTCGCCTCCTTGTTAGTATGTGTTTTCACCATTTCCTCTTCATTCACATTAGCTCCACTATCAGGAAATATTTCTGTGAAGTCATGACTTGTTTCAAAGCTTCTGCTCTGACTGGACTTGAAACTGCTTTCACTGGAAGACTTTAAGCTGCCCTGACTGGAAGACTTGAATTGGCTCTGACTGGAAGACTTGAAGCTGCCCTGACTGGAAGACTTGAATTGGCTCTGACTAGCAGATGCCACTTTGTTCCTTTTTTTGTTTTTAGAGGATAAGTCCAAGGCGCAGTCACTGTCTGTGCTTTCCTCCTTGAAATTTGGAATATACTCCTCTTCGCTTCCTACACTTGAGTCATCTGACCCTACAAGATTCATTTGAATCTTTAGAAGAAACAAAAAACCTTGGTTAATAACTAATCCTCCAAAATATTGTGTGAAGTTCAACTGAAACTGACTACACTTTTAACTGCCTACTGCATGTAAGGATGATGTACATTCTATAGGGTGCTGAGTGAAATTCAGATTACTTTCAGTCTATGGGACTAAACAAATTGAAAACCATTTGAATGTGAATGAATAAAGCATTAAAAGGCCATCCCCTGGCATTAATCTACTAAAATATTTGAGTAAATTATACTGAAAACAATAAAGGTACTTACTACTTAAAGGGTAGCATCCCCGAAAATAAACACCAGGCTTACTAACAAGAGCATCAAATGTGCATTAATGACTGTCTACATGCATGCACTGTCTATTTGCATGTCTGTCACTCTAGTTATTTAATGTGGTGTTGAGTTTGGGTGGCGCTATCCTTTAAGTGATAGCATGGAGGAATGAACAACAGACTTACGGGATGGCAACAGGCTCTCTTCAGCCTCTCTGAAGCCATTTCAGACTTAAAAGTGGAGGGGCCCTCTGTACTGTCATCATCTGAATCATAGAGAGCATCCCAAAAATCTGGTACTCTATCCATCTGCAAAAATGGAATCATGTCAAGGTATAGTTATCATATTTCTTCACATTCTATTAAAATCAGATACAGGGGAGAGATTGGGGGAAATGGCCAGTCAGCTAATTATTGGGATTCAAAGTGTCAGAGGCATACCAGAATGCTTTTTGTCCTTCTCAGCTTTGGGATAAATTCATCGCATGATTGCACACTGGTAGGGTGTTTTGCAGAATCCTCATCATCGGTATCGTCCACTATACTCTCATTTGAATCATACAGCGGCTCAGAAAAGTCTGGTACTCTATCCACCTGCAAAAAGGGAGTTATGTCAAGGTATGGTGATTCATTTCTGTTTACATTCTGTTAAAATCAATTTCAAGGAAAGGACTTTTTGGACCACAGGCATATCAACATTTTACTGGCATTCACAATATTCAAGGCATACCATAATGTTTTCCGTCCCCCTCGGTTTTTGAACTACTTTTGCACAGCATGGAGTCAAAGTTTGATCTTTTAAACAATCCTCATCGGTTTCGTCACTGCTGGAATAATCCACTAGGGAAAACCCTCTGACAGTGTGCACCTAAAAATAATTAAACACTATATTATCAGCAAGCACTTCGGAACCGAAAATAATCATGTATATGAAAATCTTCAGGTTACAAAAGTTAACTCACATGAAAAACATTTTTTAACCAGTATATAACTTAAAGCCAAGGTGCTGTACAAGTGATGTAAAATTATTACAATGAGGTTCATATGGAAAGTCCTCACAAGGTCAAAACTAGAAACATGTGTGTGTCTTTAGGGAAAGATCCATTTAGTAGGGCCCCATATGGAAGATAATGGAACTATATGGTGTACAGGTCAACATAAATAGTTTGGAACAACACTGTAAACATTACTTTCTCACCTTTTCGTTAGCCTCATCTCTGTTTGAATCCTCATGAGAACTTGGACTGTTAGAGAACGTCTCAGTGTCTACTGCCACAGCTGGATGCTGCCTGTATGTCACCTGAAATACAGATATGAAAAAACAAGAACGCATTGACAACTTATGCTAACCATATAATCACATTCAAAACACCCTTTTAAAACATACAACAGCTCATGAAGTTATAATTACACCTGTAAAAATTTGATTTTGGATACTGAAATGTGCTGTCCAAGTGATGTAAAGTTACGACATTAATATTCACACGGAGAGGCCCCACAAGGTCAAGACTAGAAACAGATGTGTGTGTGTATACGATTACTGGCTCCAGGGCCCAAAATCATTAGGGAAAGATCCATTGAGTAGGGCCCCATAAGGACAACATAATAGAATTACATAGTGCACATGTCAACATAAATAGTTTGGAACAACACTGTAAACATTACTTTTTTCACCTGTTTGCTAGCCTCATCTCTGTTTGAATCCTCATGGGAACTTGGATCGTTAGGGAACGTCTCAGTGTCTACCGCCACAGCTGGATGCTGCCTGTATGTCACCTGAAATACAGATATGAAAAAACAAGAACACATTGACAACTCATGCTAACCATATAATCTCATTCAAAACACCCTTTTAAAACATTCAACAGCTCATGAAGTTATAATTACACCTGTAAAAATTTGATTTTGGATACTGAAATGTGCTGTCCAAGTGATGTAAAGTAATTACGTTAACGTTTACACGGAGAGGCCCCACAAGGTCAGGACTAGAAACAGATGTGTGTGTGAGTGTGTGTGTGAGATTACTGGCTCCATGGGCCAAAATCATTAAGGAAAGATCCATTGAGTAGGGCCCCATAAGGACAACATAATTGAATTACAAAGCATACAGGTCAACATAAATAGTTTGGAACAACACTGTAAACATTACTTTCTCACCTGTTTGCTAGCCTCATCTCTGTTTGAATCCTCATGGGAACTTGGATCGTTAGGGAATGTCTGAGAGTCTACTGCCACAGCTGGATGCTGCCTGTATGTCACCTGAAATACAGATATGAAAAAACAAGAACGCATTGACAACTTATGCTAACCATATAATCACATTCAAAACACCCTTTTAAAACATTCAACAGCTCATGAAGTTATAATTACACCTGTAAAAATTTGATTTTGGATACAGAAATGTGCTGTCCAAGTGATGTAAAGTAATTACGTTAACGTTTACACGGAGAGGCCCCACAAGGTCAGGACTAGAAACAGATGTGTGTGTGAGTGTGTGTGTGAGATTACTGGCTCCATGGGCCATAATCATTAAGGAAAGATCCATTGAGTAGGGCCCCATAAGGACAACATAATTGAATTACATAGTGCACAGGTCAACATAAATAGTATATAACCACACTGTAAACATTACTTTCTCACCTGTTTGCTAGCCTCATCTCTGTTTGAATCCTCATGGGAACTTGGACTGTTAGGGAACGTCTCAGTGTCTACTGCCACAGCTGGATGCTGCCTGTATGTCACCTGAAATACAGATATGAAAAAACAAGAACGCATTGACAACTTATGCTAACCATATAATCACATTCAAAACACCCTTTTAAAACATTCAACAGCTCATGAAGTTATAATTACACCTGTAAAAAATTGGATTTTGGATACAGAAATGTGCTGTCCAAGTGATGTAAAGTTATGACATAAACTTTCACACGGAGAGGCCCCACAAGGTCAAGACTAGAAACAGATGTGTGTGTGAGAATCCTGGCTCCATGGGCCATAATCCTTAGGGAAAGATCCATTGAGTAGGGCCCCATAAGGACAAGATAATAGAACTACAAAGCATACAGGTCAACATAGTTTGGAACAACACTGTAAACATTACTTTCTCACCTGTTTGCTAGCCTCATCTCTGTTTGGATCCTCATAGGAACTTGAATCCTTAGGGAACGTCTCAGTGTCTACTGCCACAGCTGGATGCTGCCTGTATGTCACCTGAAATACAGATATGAAAAAACAAGAACGCATTGACAACTTATGCTAACCATATAATCACATTCAAAACACCCTTTTAAAACATACAACAGCTCATCAAGTTATAATTGCACCTGTAAAACTTTGATTTTGGATACAGAAATGTGCTGTCCAAGTGATGTAAAGTTATGACATAAACTTTCACACGGAGAGGCCCCACAAGGTCAAGACTAGAAACAGATGTGTGTGTGAGAATCCTGTCTCCATGGGCCAAAATCCTTAGGGAAAGATCCATTGAGTAGGGCCCCACAAGGACAAAATAACAGAACTACAAAGCGTACAGGTCAACATAAATAGTTTGGAACAACACTGTAAACATTACTTCTTTAACCTGTTTGTGAGCCTCATCTCTGTTTGAATCCTCATGGGAACTTGGATCGTTAGGGAACGTCTTAGTGTCTACTGCCACAGCTGGATGCTGCCTGTATGTCACCTGAAATACAGATATGAAAAAACAAGAACGCATTGACAACTTATGCTAACCATATAATCACATTCAAAACACCCTTTTAAAACATTCAACAGCTCATGAAGTTATAATTACACCTGTAAAAATTTGATTTTGGATACTGAAATGTGCTGTCCAAGTGATGTAAAGTTACGACATTAATATTCACACGGAGAGGCCCCACAAGGTCAAGACTAGAAACAGATGTGTGTGTGTATACGATTACTGGCTCCAGGGCCCAAAATCATTAGGGAAAGATCCATTGAGTAGGGCCCCATAAGGACAACATAATAGAATTACATAGTGCACATGTCAACATAAATAGTTTGGAACAACACTGTAAACATTACTTTTTTCACCTGTTTGCTAGCCTCATCTCTGTTTGAATCCTCATGGGAACTTGGATCGTTAGGGAATGTCTGAGAGTCTACTGCCACAGCTGGATGCTGCCTGTATGTCACCTGAAATACAGATATGAAAAAACAAGAGCACATTGACAACTCATGCTAACCATATAATTACATTCAAAACACCCTTTTAAAACATTCAACAGCTCATGAAGTTATAATTACACCTGTAAAAATTTGATTTTGGATACAGAAATGTGCTGTCCAAGTGATGTAAAGTAATTACGTTAACGTTTACACGGAGAGGCCCCACAAGGTCAGGACTAGAAACAGATGTGTGTGTGAGTGTGTGTGTGAGATTACTGGCTCCATGGGCCAAAATCATTAAGGAAAGATCCATTGAGTAGGGCCCCATAAGGACAACATAATTGAATTACAAAGCATACAGGTCAACATAAATAGTTTGGAACAACACTGTAAACATTACTTTCTCACCTGTTTGCTAGCCTCATCTCTGACTGAATCCTCATGGGAACTTGGATCGTTAGGGAATGTCTCAGAGTCTACTGCCACAGCTGGATGCTGCCTGTATGTCACCTGAAATACAGATATGAAAAAACAAGAACGCATTGACAACTTATGCTAACCATATAATCACATTCAAAACACCCTTTTAAAACATTCAACAGCTCATGAAGTTAAAATTACACCTGTAAAAATTTGATTTTGGATACAGAAATGTGCTGTCCAAGTGATGTAAAGTAATTACGTTAACGTTTACACGGAGAGGCCCCACAAGGTCAGGACTAGAAACAGAGGTGTGTGTGAGTGTGTGTGTGAGATTACTGGCTCCATGGGCCAAAATCATTAAGGAAAGATCCATTGAGTAGAGCCCCATAAGGACAACATAATTGAATTACAAAGCGTACAGGTCAACATAAATAGTTTGGAACAACACTGTAAACATTACTTTCTCACCTGTTTGTTAGCCTCATCTCTGTTTGGATCCTCATGAGAACTTGGATCATTAGGGAACGTCTCAGTGTCTACTGCCACAGCTGGATGCTGCCTGTATGTCACCTGAAATACAGATATGAAAAAACAAGAACACATTGACAACTTATGCTAACCATATAATCTCATTCAAAACACCCTTTTAAAACATTCAACAGCTCATGAAGTTATAATTACACCTGTAAAAAATTTGATTTTGGATACAGAAATGTGCTGTCCAAGTGATGTAAAGTTACGACATTAATATTCACACGGAGAGGCCCCACAAGGTCAAGACTGGAAACAGATGTGTGTGTGTATACGATTACTGGCTCCATGGGCCAAAATCATTAGGGAAAGATCCATTGAGTAGGGCCCCATAAGGACAACATAATAGAATTACATAGTGCACAGGTCAACATAAATAGTTTGGAACAACACTGTAAACATTACTTCTTTCACCTGTTTGTTAGCCTCATCTCTGTCTGAATCCTCATGGGAACTTGGATTGTTAGGGAATGTCTCAGAGTCTACTGCCACAGCTGGATGCTGCCTGTATGTCACCTGAAATACACATATGAAAAAACAAGAACGCAATGACAACTTATGCTAACCATATAATCTCATTCAAAACACCCTTTTAAAACATTCAACAGCTCATGAAGTTATAATTACACCTGTAAAAATTTGATTTTGGATACAGAAATGTGCTGTCCAAGTGATGTAAAGTTACGACATTAATATTCACACGGAGAGGCCCCACAAGGTCAAGACTGGAAACAGATGTGTGTGTGTATACGATTACTGGCTCCATGGGCCAAAATCATTAGGGAAAGATCCATTGAGTAGGGCCCCATAAGGACAACATAATAGAATTACATAGTGCACAGGTCAACATAAATAGTTTGGAACAACACTGTAAACATTACTTCTTTCACCTGTTTGTTAGCCTCATCTCTGTCTGAATCCTCATGGGAACTTGGATTGTTAGGGAATGTCTCAGAGTCTACTGCCACAGCTGGATGCTGCCTGTATGTCACCTGAAATACAGATATGAAAAAACAAGAACGCAATGACAACTTATGCTAACCATATAATCTCATTCAAAACACCCTTTTAAAACATTCAACAGCTCATGAAGTTATAATTACACCTGTAAAAATTTGATTTTGGATACTGAAATGTGCTGTCCAAGTGATGTAAAGTAATTACGTTAACGTTTACACGGAGAGGCCCCACAAGGTCAGGACTAGAAACAGATGTGTGTGTGAGTGTGTGTGTGAGATTACTGGCTCCATGGGCCATAATCATTAAGGAAAGATCCATTGAGTAGGGCCCCATAAGGACAACATAATTATATTACAAAGCCTACAGGTCAACATAAATAGTATATAACCACACTGTAAACATTACTTTCTCACCTGTTTGCTAGCCTCATCTCTGTCTGAATCCTCATGGGAACTTGAATCCTTAGGGAATGTCTCAGAGTCTACTGCCACAGCTGGATGCTGCCTGTATGTCACCTGAAATACAGATATGAAAAAACAAGAACGCATTGACAACTTATGCTAACCATATAATCACATTCAAAACACCCTTTTAAAACATTCAACAGCTCATGAAGTTATAATTACACCTGTAAAAATTTGATTTTGGATACAGAAATGTGCTGTCCAAGTGATGTAAAGTAATTACGTTAACGTTTACACGGAGAGGCCCCACAAGGTCAGGACTAGAAACAGATGTGTGTGTGAGTGTGTGTGTGAGATTACTGGCTCCATGGGCCAAAATCATTAAGGAAAGATCCATTGAGTAGGGCCCCATAAGGACAACATAATTGAATTACAAAGCGTACAGGTCAACATAAATAGTTTGGAACAACACTGTAAACATTACTTTTTTCACCTGTTTGTTAGCCTCATCTCTGTTTGAATCCTCATGAGAACTTGGACTGTTAGAGAACATCTCAGTGTCTACTGCCACAGCTGGATGCTGCCTGTATGTCACCTGAAATACAGATATGAAAAAACAAGAATGCATTGACAACTTATGCTAACCATATAATCTCATTCAAAACACCCTTTTAAAACATTCAACAGCTCATCAAGTTATAATTACACCTGTAAAAAATTTGATTTTGGATACTGAAATGTGCTGTCCAAGTGATGTAAAGTTATGACATAAACTTTCACACGGAGAGGCCCCACAAGGTCAAGACTAGAAACAGATGTGTGTGTGGATACGATTACTGGCTCCATGGGCCAAAATCATTAAGGAAAGATCAATTGAGTAGAGCCCCATAAGGACAACATAATAGAATTACATAGTGCACAGGTCAACATAAATAGTTTGGAACAACACTGTAAACATTACTTTCTCACCTGTTTGCTAGCCTCATCTTTGTCTGAATCCTCATGGGAACTTGGATCATTAGGGAATGTCTGAGAGTCTACTGCCACAGCTGGATGCTGCCTGTATGTCACCTGAAATACAGATATGAAAAAACAAGAACGCATTGACAACTTATGCTAACCATATAATCACATTCAAAACACCCTTTTAAAACATTCAACAGCTCATCAAGTTATAATTACACCTGTAAAAATTTGATTTTGGATACTGAAATGTGCTGTCCAAGTGATGTAAAGTAATTACGTTAACGTTTACACGGAGAGGCCCCACAAGGTCAGGACTAGAAACAGATGTGTGTGTGAGTGTGTGTGTGAGATTACTGGCTCCATGGGCCATAATCATTAAGGAAAGATCCATTGAGTAGGGCCCCATAAGGACAACATAATTGAATTACATAGTGCACAGGTCAACATAAATAGTATATAACCACACTGTAAACATTACTTTCTCACCTGTTTGCTAGCCTCATCTCTGTTTGAATCCTCATGGGAACTTGGACTGTTAGGGAACGTCTCAGTGTCTACTGCCACAGCTGGATGCTGCCTGTATGTCACCTGAAATACAGATATGAAAAAACAAGAACGCATTGACAACTTATGCTAACCATATAATCACATTCAAAACACCCTTTTAAAACATTCAACAGCTCATGAAGTTATAATTACACCTGTAAAAAATTGGATTTTGGATACAGAAATGTGCTGTCCAAGTGATGTAAAGTTATGACATAAACTTTCACACGGAGAGGCCCCACAAGGTCAAGACTAGAAACAGATGTGTGTGTGAGAATCCTGGCTCCATGGGCCATAATCCTTAGGGAAAGATCCATTGAGTAGGGCCCCATAAGGACAAGATAATAGAACTACAAAGCATACAGGTCAACATAGTTTGGAACAACACTGTAAACATTACTTTCTCACCTGTTTGCTAGCCTCATCTCTGTTTGG
The DNA here is from genome assembly GCA_019142605.1 of Cephalopholis sonnerati. Classification (NCBI taxonomy): domain Eukaryota; kingdom Metazoa; phylum Chordata; class Actinopteri; order Perciformes; family Serranidae; genus Cephalopholis; species Cephalopholis sonnerati. Next base: position 37,898,843 of record JAGQAX010000021.1, on the reverse strand, counting down.
ATCCTCATAGGAACTTGAATCCTTAGGGAACGTCTCAGTGTCTACTGCCACAGCTGGATGCTGCCTGTATGTCACCTGAAATACAGATATGAAAAAACAAGAACGCATTGACAACTTATGCTAACCATATAATCACATTCAAAACACCCTTTTAAAACATACAACAGCTCATCAAGTTATAATTGCACCTGTAAAACTTTGATTTTGGATACTGAAATGTGCTGTCCAAGTGATGTAAAGTTATGACATAAACTTTCACACGGAGAGGCCCCACAAGGTCAAGACTAGAAACAGACGTGTGTGTGAGAATCCTGTCTCCATGGGCCAAAATCCTTAGGGAAAGATCCATTGAGTAGGGCCCCACAAGGACAAAATAACAGAACTACAAAGCGTACAGGTCAACATAAATAGTTTGGAACAACACTGTAAACATTACTTCTTTAACCTGTTTGTGAGCCTCATCTCTGTTTGAATCCTCATGGGAACTTGGATCGTTAGGGAACGTCTTAGTGTCTACTGCCACAGCTGGATGCTGCCTGTATGTCACCTGAAATACAGATATGAAAAAACAAGAACGCATTGACAACTTATGCTAACCATATAATCACATTCAAAACACCCTTTTAAAACATTCAACAGCTCATGAAGTTATAATTGCACCTGTAAAACTTTGATTTTGGATACAGAAATGTGCTGTCCAAGTGATGTAAAGTTATGACATTAATATTCACACGGAGAGGCCCCACAAGGTCAAGACTAGAAACAGATGTGTGTGTGAGAGATTACTGCCTCCATGAACCAAAATCTTTGGGGTGAGATCCATTTAGTAGGGCCCCATTAGGACAAAACCATGGAACTACAAAGTGTACAACTGAACCAGGCCCCATTAGAGCTAGACTGCAAAGGTGTCTGTCTGGTTAACTCTGTTCTCTGAATCATAAGTCTACCACCTCACCAAATGAGTGACCCTGACTGAAAAGCTGTTTCACAACAGTAATGTGAACACCCTTCTGTCTTTGTAATGGAACTCCATTTTTTTATGAAAACATAAACAGTGTGTGACAACAGTGTATACATTACTTTATTACCTGTTTTTTAGCATTATATCTGTTTGGACCCTCATGGGAACTCTCATTGATAGGGGACGTCTCAGTGTCTACTGCCACAGTAAGACCCTGCTTGTTTGTCACCTGGAAGTCAAATTAAAAAGAACTCATACTGATCAGATCAATAGTCTTAGAGATCTAATTGGTATTCATTGACACCAGATGATCAGAATAATATTATTATACTTGGAGAAATACAGCATTAGCTGTGCTAGTAGGGTTATTACTACATACTTTTAATAAAAAAAAAATGCATCAGTATGCCTAATCTAAGAAACTCACCTTTTCACGCCATGGCCACTTTGAATCACCGTAATTGTAATCAATTTCAGTTCCTACTTCTATATTCTCCACAGCAAACAGGCACAAATGTGGCCTATTGTTTACTATGACTTTTTTCATGATACAGTTTGGAGATTTGTGGTTGTCATTCACTAATCTTCCAAGGGATCCATCTTCTCTGGATGCATCGATACTAAAAGGTATGAGAAAAACAGCCCATTAGAGACAGTTAACTGTATCACGCATGATGACAGAGTGGCTTGATCCAGATAAAGTGCTTACCATTAGCATACAATGTCAAATCTTATTAGTGATAGCTAAAGTCCCAAACCAAAACTAATTCTCTGCAATTAAGTGCTGAAATCTACCTAGCATGTCTGGTTAAAAGAAGGTTCCTGCTTTAATTTATTCATCAACTATTCTGGCCTTTGTTTCAAGTCTTACATTTAATTTCCCTAAACACTACAAAACTGTAGGCTACTGGGTGACCTCGGTTCTCTGATAACTGAGTGAGGTATCTCACTATGAGAAGCACCTTCAGGCGTGACCAATCATGGAAACTTAAAAACAACACGTCTGTCAGGACGATCCAATCATCTTGAGTTGCACGTGGCAGCCCGTCCCCCTTTATAAATGCCTGCAGCATCCCGCCTGTCATTCTCAAGCATATTCCAAATACCCCACATAATCATGTAGGGCAGTCTTGTGAGATACCTCCCTAAGCTATCAGAGAATCAGGGTTACTCTGGTAACCTTAAGTTCTCTTTCAAACCTTACTTGGTATCTCACTATGGGTGATGTGGCCCACTCCCAAGTTGCATGCCCCTAAGCCCATAACACCTTGACCCACACTGGTCAACGCTACAAGCCAACACCATGGGCTAGCACACAGTTAACATGAACCCACACTCAGGATCGAGTGTGCCAGGGAAGGCGCAGTCATGTCCAGGGGGTAAAACTGAATAAATCTGTGAGGGCCCAACAAACAGCAGCACAGATGTCACTCACAGAAATGTCCCTGAACAGACCCCATGAGGTGGCCATACTCCTGGTGGAGTGAGCCTGCAGGCTCTCCGGGGTTGCAGTCCACAACTCTCAACCATGAATGAACCAGAATTACAGCCTCCAACACCCAGTAAGACAAGTGCTGGCGAGTCAGAGCCCTTACTCTATGAGAAGGGGACCAAGATACAGAGAGCTGGTTAAGCTGCTGACTTGTACACTTTCCGGTACATGGGGGTGGTGAAGCGCTCCTATTGCCCAGGAGAATGGGTCCAGGCAAGGTGAGGGTGGACTGGCGGTTGGGATTAAGATGATAAGCCACTGACTGCTCCATCACCAGGGGGTCTGCAAGGCCCAGACCCTCGCTGTTGGCAATATCTAGGCCAGAGTAACCCTTGATGGGGACCCTGTGAGGGAACAGTTCGTCCCAGTATCTTTTCATCTCCATGCACCCCAGGGCGGCGGGCATCAGCTTTTTCGCGGGGACCTCAAGATTAACCTTATCCTCATTGTCTTCACTGCCACAGTCTTCTGAGTCAAGGAGTTGACTTAACAGCAGGGAAACTTCGTATCAAGCTCCCCCATTCTCTCTCCACAGCCAGCGCTAGGGGCAGCCAGGCTTCTGTCTGGGCTTCACCAATGTGTCAGAGAGGCAAGGGTTGGCTTTTGAAGCTTCTGACACTCTCAAGTGGCGCTCCAGGATTCTCAACAGCATGGCACAGCAATGCTCACAGGATTCTGCATCTGCGAGCGAAGCCTGGGCATGTTTCACACCCATACATGTAATGCAGAGAGAATGGGGGTCATTCCCCGATATGGTGAGTCCACACATAGCTGGGCAAGGGCGGGACATTGCTAAAGCTGTCATTAACCAAAATTAAAATTAACCTTGAAAGCTAAAAGCAGTAAGAAAAATGGACACACAGCTCACCTCCATGTATTAGCTTGTTCCATACAGTACAAACAGGAAAATATCCGCCACAACACAACAACACCTTTCTGAACAACTGTAAGATTTCTGAACAAAATACACAATCCAAAAATCCTGACACTAGATCACCACCTTCAGTGGCTACCTTGACGGCTGCATCAGAGAACAGTTAAATGACAATCCAGGCTTCAGGACAGCTGAGGAGCTCTAAGGATCTTCACAGGGAAGAAAGCGAGAATGACAGGCAGGATGCTGCGCCATTTACAAATGGGGACGGGCTGGCCCGTGCAACTCAAGGTGATTGGTCTGTCTCTAAACAGACATGGTGTTATTGGAATTTCAATGGTTAGTCACGCCTGAAGGCGTTTCCCATAGTGAGATACCAAGAGAGGTTTGAAAGAGAACATGTATTTTTGCATGCTTACCACCAGAGACGTTTCTGCCATTCAAAATCAAACAAAAATGTACTCTCTATCTCTGAGTAGTGTCTTGACTGGCATTCTTCCGCTGATATGAGTTCCCCCCTGTACTCCAAGACAAAAGCACCTGCTTCAATGGGCTGGGTAGCAAACACTCCTCTTCCTGTGAGGAACATATTTAAATATACATTTAATTAGAAGAAACATTGAGTCTTAATCTTTCACACGCAGCATAATGCACTTACCACTTGTAAATTAAATGAGGTATTAATCTAACAAAATGATGTCACAGTCTACTGCCTTTAAATCAAACATAAGTTTGTACTAGAGATCCAGTGTAATAATACAAAGTTCCCACTCTCATAGCCCTTTCGGAATTGCCAATATGGAGTTTTATCATTTTCAGGTTAAAAAAATAAAAATTAATATTTCATGTACACGGGATGCGACGCTGTCAATATGTCACTGAAAGGAATGTGGAGCGCATCGGTTTATTTCACCTATGTTTACTGTAAACATTGATGACAGAAGGCAGGCTTATGTAGACTGGCCTATACCTGACTGTATTGGACTTTGCAAAACCAGCAGCTTAAAGGCTATTTTTTGCCAACAGATACCTGTTTCTGACATATAGCCTAAATATGCGTTTATTCCATACATGTGTATGTATATGAAAAATACTGAGAAATGCACTTGTATAATATGCTGCCCCTGAAAAGCCCTGATGCCCCCTTACCTTTGATATTATCAATATATCTTTCAATAAACCATGGCTTGTCCCTTGAAGATAGAATGTATGATATTGCATCATCAGCAGGGCGTATCCTTGTCTTCCTTTTGAACATTATGACTCTGTGAAAACAATTTTTAAATCATTACACAGGTATCCAACATAATACGACCTCCTCAATAACTAATCAACCGGTTTCAATGAGCTGTTCTTATATTCAAAGGTTTATGATTTATGTGGAATGGTCACCAGAAACACAGGTGTATCCAAGATGGCGCTGCCCATAGCATGGTAACATCTGCCAGTAATCCTGTTACTCTGAACCTCAGCTTCCAGTCCACTAGGATCTAAGCCATTTTGTCCTATTTTTGGATCACCTGGTGTCCTTGTGAAATAATACCTATATAATCTCAGTCATGCAATGCACAATCAAGTCATATATATCTTTTTTTCAGGGCAACCTGGGCTATCAGAATATGTATTCTGCAGTGATGTCCTATTAATGTATAAATAGTTACATGACCACAAAGACAAAAGAAAAAAGTAAAACCAGAAATTGAATCTCACATAGAAAAGTAATGAACTAGATGGTTGGCTTTTGAAATGCTCCCCCAAGTATTGGCAATCAGATAAACATTCTAACTTTTTTCCATTCTCTTTACTTTACCATGCAGGTAATCTGAATGAATTTTTCTCTGGTGCTCATAGTTTCAGTAAAAAAAATGTAATGACTGAATAGTGGAAAAGTCAACTGAGCTAATAATGTGCCCATATTGACAAGTCCAAACATTTATATCTGTACGTGCAACCTACGCAGCTTGACTAGCTCCAGCTGTCAGCTGACAACCCAGTGGGCTTTAAAAGGTCTTATACACCCAGCAACTGGACCCAGCATCTAACTGCAACCAGTGTTTAGGCTAATAAAAAAGACTGTGCATTAATCCACATGTATCTAACCCAGTTTTAGCGTATGTGAGTTTTGAGCCTTTTCTTGGGTTAATTTTCTGATGAGGAATGAATAATGACCCAATTATTGTTTCATTTAGCTGACCTCAACAACCCAGTACAAGAGTCCGTGCTGAAAATATGCCTAATATTAAACTGGCATTATTAAGTGATTAAAATTAATGTTTGGCTTGCTTTATCATTGTTAACATTTGAGTTTCTAAACGTGCTGACCAGATTCTTTCTGATCTACTAATGTTACTGTAAGTCAGCTTAGCTAATGGTCGGTGGCACATAGCTTTGTCAGTAGTGTTAACCCACTATTTACATTATTGTTAGTTTAACCATTAATGTTAGACACTTGAGTAGTGGTATAAAAGATGCCATCAACATTACCTTACATTAACATTACAAAAGTTTATCATTCTTAGATATTTGCGCCTGTGAAATGGGTGCTTTGTTTTACAGTATTTCAACACTGCTGCTAAAGCATACCACACAACTGACATCAGTTTCAAGTAACTTTCAAGTAACTGGTGCTTTCAGTGAGCTGCTGCCATGCAGGAACAGCTGTTTTCGACAATGTTAACTTGTTTTTAACAGGGCAGCAGCAGGGCACAACCCAACAACTCACAAAACCCATGGATTTATAAACTGAGTCTGGTACTGGATAGAGCTGGGAAATATAACGACTATGTATGATATATCGATATATTTTCAATAAAGATAGAGATTTAGACACTGTTTAAATAGATGTAGGGTCAAGTTAAGTTACATAACGCATACCAGTGTTCATCTCTCCTCTCTGCACAGCTCCGCCCCTCTCACTCACTAACAAGTTCTCCAGCAAAACTATGAGAGACACAGAGCTGCTCCTCTGTTTAATCTGTCTGTTCTTTAGTCTACAGTGGGACACTGGTCTGTATGTTACACATGCTACACTAAATCAGTCTGTAAGATGAAATTGCCGCAGTGCCACATGTGCAGTACAACACAGACGTTTCATATACAAGACGTATATAACGTCCTCCCTCAGCAGCCTGTCTGTTGATGCTCTGTGTAGAAATAAGATTATAATATTTCAATAATTTTCCAGCACCAGAGTCATTTGAAAGGCCAACAGATGGAAGACCACTTTTTAACTCCCCCCACAAAGATTTTAATTGTTTTTAACCTACTTCATCCTTTTATAGTCATGTTATAATTTAGAGTCCTGTGCTGCAAACCTTTAAACCTCTGTAGCTTCAGTGCTGTGTGCAAAAAAGTTAACATACAGCCCTGATATTTATTTAATATATTTTTTCATGTACATGTTGTGCAGTTGCATATTTTTAAACAGGGAAAAAATGTGTCTTTGCATTCTATTTTGATCACAGTCCGTTTTTATGGAAGTGCTTGTGACATCTCAAATGTGGCTTTGACTTGCAACTGAAAACTTGCAAAATACAGAGATATCATGTATTACCAGTAAGTCTGTCAATACCGAGATATGAAGTTTAGTCCCTCTCACCCAGCCCTACTACACACAGCTCTCCTCGTGGCAATAGCACAATAGATTATGACATTACAGACCTAGACCCCTTCTGTCTGAGAGCATTTACAGTCAGCCCCCTAACACCCTTATCGAATCATTGTAAAATTATATATATAATTTATATATATATATATATATATATATATATATATATATATATATATATATATATATATAAACACTTGAAGATCCACTTATTACTAAAAGTGTCTGTCATATAAAAACTAAAATAATGGTCAAAGTGGTCACAGTGTGTTGATTGATTCACGTCATCAGCTCATGCAGGAAATAACATTACAAGTTAACGTTCCACCTTAAAGGTTGTCGGCAAGTGGGCCCAGTGAATGAAGTGATTTTTGAGTGATGCTTTGAGCTACAGGACACTCTTGTGTGTTACTGAGGACGTTTTTACCGCAATGCCCACGAAAAATACACAAATTTGAACCAAAATAATAAGAGCATGTATCATGTTGTCCTCATGTTAATGGCCTGAGTGATTTCAAGCTTTAGTTTAATCTACATCAGGTTACAGTAAAAATCTCATATTATTTGGCATTATTATTGCGGACACATTGTCAAGTGTATGAGATGTTTCTCTTCGTGCTTGTATGATTAAAATTCATGAAAATATTCATCTAAATACGTGACATATTTATTAAAATCCTGCCGAGATTCACGGCGGACCTTCCTATCCAGGACAGATAATCTGGGGCTCGGCCTTGTAATGCATATATCATTAGCCCTTGCATACAAAAACAACTCACTAACATACATGTGTACATTCACAATAAAACTTTGCATAACGTTTGTACATTAGCAACTTACTTATCAATCTGCAACTGACTTTATTTGCTAGAGACCTATAGCTAATATCAGCATATGAATGAATGATGAATGATCTTTATTGTCACTACACATGTTACAGAGCAACGAAATATATAGCGGCCCGTAGCTGGCTTTATTTGTTGCGGTCTGTAACATTAGCGTTTAGCGAACGGTAGCTAACGTTATTTGCTAGCGATTAGCATTTAGCGTCCGGTAGCTAACGTTATTTGCTAGCGATTAGCATTTAGCGGCCGCAAGCTAACGTTATGTGCTAGCGATTAGCATTTAGCGTCCGGTAGCTAACGTTATTTGCTAGCGATTAGCATTTAGCGTCCGGTAGCTAACGTTATTAGCTAGCGATCTGAGGCTAATATTAGCACCTAGAGATCTGCATAAAATATTATTTTATTAATCCCCATGGGGAATTGTTGCACTACAACAAACTGGGTACCAAGGAAGAAACAATATAAAGTTAACACTCACATCAAGTAAACCTACCTGTTGCTCACAGCAAGTTCTTTGATTGGCACAGGACATATCTCCAGGTTGTCATCATGGTGGTTGTATTAACGCATCCAATTTGGATCTCGCGAGAACCAGCTGAAGGCGGCCTCTCATTGGCTGAAAGACTTACACACTCCGAGAGTGTGTATCTTGCGGCGAGCTGCTGCAGTACCGCATAGAGGGCGCTCGAGAGCAAAAATTTCACACACACTTTTACACACATTTCCATATTTTGCTACCTTGTGGGAAAAGTGAAAAAAAAGCGAGAGGCACATCAGGAGAGGCCACTGAGCTCATTTAAAGCAAAATCCTTGTGGGGTCCATGGTTTTGGGCCCCATGAGGATTTTTGGCCCCATGACGTTGGTGGGCTCCCGGTGCTTGGGCCCAACAAAGTAATAAATGTGAGAGCACACAGTAACACACACACACACACACACACACACACACAGTAACACACACACACACACAGTAACACACACACACAGTAACACACACACACACAGTAACACACACAGTAACACACACACACAGTAACACACACACACAGTAACACACACACAGTAACACACACACAGTAACACACACAGTAACACACACACACAGTAACACACACACACAGTAACACACACACAGTAACACACACACAGTAACACACACAGTAACACACACAGTAACACACACACACACAGTAACACACACACACACACACACACAGTAACACACACACAGTAACACACACACACACACACACAGTAACACACACACACACACACACACACACACACACACACACACACACACACACACACAGTAACACACACACACAGTAACACACACACACAGTAACAAACACACAGTAACACACACACACACACAGTAACACACACACAGTAACATACACACACACACACACAGTAACACACACACACACACACACACACACACACACAGTAACACACACACACACACACAGTAACACACACAGTAACACACACACACACAGTAACACACACACACACACAGTAACACACACACACACACACACACAGTAACACACACACACACAGTAACACACACACACACAGTAACACACACAGTAACACACACACACACACACAGTAACACACACACAGTAACACACACACACACACACAGTAACACACACACACAGTAACACACACACACAGTAACACACACACACAGTAACACACACACACACACACACACACACACAGTAACACACACACACACACACACACAGTAACACACACACACACACAGTAACACACACACAGTAACACACACACACACACACACAGTAACACACACACACAGTAACACACACACACACAGTAACACACACACACACACACACACAGTAACACACACACACACACACACACACACAGTAACACACACACACACACACACACACACACACACACACACACACAGTAACACACACACACAGTAACACACACACACACACACACAGTAACACACACACACACACAGTAACACACACACACACAGTAACACACACACAGTAACACACACACACACAACACACACAGTAACACACACACACACACAGTAACACACACACACAGTAACACACACACACAGTAACACACACACACACACAGTAACACACACACACACACACACACAGTAACACACACACACACAGTAACACACACACACAGTAACACACACAGTACACACACAGTAACACACACACACAGTAACACACACACAGTAACACACACACACACATAACACACACACACAGTAACACACACACACATACACACACACACAGTAACACACACACACACACACACACACACCGTACACACACACACACACAGTACACACACACACACACAGTAACACACACACACAGTAACACACACACACACACACAGTAACACACACACACACAGTAACACACACACACACAGTAACACACACACAGTAACACACACACACACACAGAAACACACAGTAACACACACACCCACACAGTAACACACACACACAGCACACACACACACACACACACACAACACACACACACACACACACACACAGTAACACACACACACAGTAACACACACACACACACACACACACACACACACACACACACAGTAACACACACACACACACACAGTAACACACACACACACAGTAACACACACACACAGTAACACACACACAGTAACACACACACACACAGTAACACACACACAGTAACACACACACACAGTAACACACACACACACACACACAGTAACACACACACACAGTAACACACACACACACACACACACACAGTAACACACACACACAGTAACACACACACACACACACACACACAGTAACACACACACAGTAACACACACACACAGTAACACACACACACACA
>JAGQAX010000021.1:37843133-37883133 GCA_019142605.1 Cephalopholis sonnerati | reverse complement strand
ATGACGGAGACAGTGACACACGGACAAGATGATCGCAGAGGAGACGACAGAACACTGAACGATGCGCTGCTGTACCTCAAAGACGTTATTATTATTATTGTTGTTTACAGACTTCAAGCTGACGTCAGGAAATGAGAAAAAGAAAAACATGTAAATGTGAAATTGATTTTGTTCTTCAAAATGACTCTTTGACAAAAATGCATTTGTCTGAAATGTTTCTTTTAATGAAACTCAAGTGCTGATAAAAAGACCTGGAAGAAGACGGGACCAAAAACAGGAGGTCTGTTCTTTAGTTTGACGTGTAAACATATTCATAAACTCATTATTCTGGCTGGAGACCACACAGGTGTGTGTTGAGACGGTCACAGTAAAACCAGACGTCTGATCACATGACACGGTGACACGGACAGAGCGTGTTGTTAACATGCCGACTGTCAACACAACATCCAGAAGACGTCTCTGATGTCGTTTCTGGGAATCTGGCAGTACATGCAACCTCAGGCCATGAGTAACCACACCAGCCCAGGACGTCCACATCCAGCGTCTCCACCTGTGAGATCGCCCGAGAGCAGCCACCTGAACAGGTGATCACATGACTGGTGTGAACAACCGAAGCATCTCTCTGCACAAGCCGTCAGAGACGTCCCAGTGAAGCTCATCTGCACGCTCGTCGTCCTCACCAGGGTCTGGACCTGACAGCAATATGTCATGGTAACCGACTGGTGTGGTTGTGAGGACGGTTGGATGTGCCGCCAAATTAAAGGACACAACATTAGAGACGTCTCATGGTGGTGACATCAGTGCATGAACCAGTCTCAGCTCTTGAACGGACACCTGTGAAAAATGGGAGCAAAAACTGAAGTGTTACGTTTCACTTCCCTCGTGTATCAACAGATCAGGCAGAGGTACAGTTTGGCCAACATGGCGACTCTCGCGCTCTCTTCAGACCCTCGTAGAGACTTTATCTCTAGAGAGCCACAACTTGAGCGACTTAGTCAGAACTTTAGGGAAAACCCAGAAACATATTCAAAGACATGACATTCTGCTCAGAGTCACGACAGTCCACCGCTCCTCTGCCGAGTCTCCTCCCTCTCTGTCGTTGGCAGCGAGGACGCCACCGAGCGTCCTTTGTGACTGAGCCTTCATTCTCCATCTTACGCTCCCAGTTTGGGGGAGCAGACCAGAGAAGGAGCACAGTTACGGGGCGACCTCAAGCTCACCTGATGGAGTGTGCTCCACAGACAGGCTGAGTCCTTTGCAGCAGTCTGGGTTCAAGTCCGACCTGCGGCCCTTCGCTGCGTGTCTTATGATATGACGTTAAAACATGATGATGTCACAGTCAAGCTGACCTTTGACCTTCATTATTTTATCCTTTGGTCAGAGTCAGTGAATACTCGGTCCAGGTGGACGTTTGTGTCAAAATTAAAGAAATTCCATCAAGGTGTTCTTGAGACGTCACGTTCATGATAATGGGACGGACGGACGGACGGACGGACGGACAACCCGAAAACATGATAGCTCTGGCCACAGCCACCATCGGTGTGGAGGCGGACCTGAGACAATGGGTACAGTCAGCCAGTACCACCAACTGATGAGCGTCAGTTTCCTGGTGAAGATACTCTCAATGTCGCCTACACTTAAACTGATGTTGATTATTTTAGGTGGTCCTATTTGTGTGTGGTGAAAACACGTTGTGCTGCTGCAGTCGCCACCCTCCTCACAGCCAATCAGATGCTTTGCTCAGGATGTCTGTCAGTCTAACTCAGTAAAGCTGTCAGTATGATGAGCACATGAACACTCTCCTGGACTGACAAAGATTTCCCTCTCTGCACCCGCTCACATGGCTCCTCCTGAGGTCACCCACCTAATGTGTGATGATGTCACTGACATGAGAATGAGTGCATGATGTCGTCTGGAGCGAGCGTTAGCGACTGTCATAGGGCTGCAGAGGTAACGGGGGTCCAGACCAGAGTCCAGCTGAGTATCTACTGGTGTGTGTGTGTGTGTGTGTGTGTGTGTGTGTGTTACCTGTGACTCGTACAGCCTCTCCTTGCGGTTGGCTACTTCACTCCTGATGATGGTGCCGATGTACTCGATGACCATGGTGCATTTCTCAATGTCTCTGGCAGCGTACAGACCCAGACCCTGCACACACACACACACACACACACACACACACACACACACACACACACAGTCGATCAGTGAGGGTCCTTCAGGCAGCAGTCATGTGTTCAGTCTGTGGTCCAGGTGTGTCTGACCTGGATGCGAGAGCGGGCCAAGTAGACGTTGGTCTTCCACTCGGCCTTCATGCGTCGGTACTGGGACGACTTGGAGTGGCGTCCCTGATGAGCCCCGGCCACCGACTCTCCTGGAGACAGAGAGATGACGCCGGGCACGAGGCCCACGATGGAGCCCACTGAGCCCTGACACCTGGGAGCGATGCTGGTCAACGGGTTCGGTCTGACAGGAGACAGACACAGTTCAGGACAATCTGTCACTTTACTTTCTCACTTCATATCACATCAGCGTTTTGTCAGTGATCAGAAAATCTGTCAGCCAAACTAAAACTGTTCAGTTGATTATAAAACAGCAGAGTGACACATCAACTTGGTGACATCTGAACATGTCCTCCAATAACATGACGTCATCATCAGTCGGCCTGTTGCTCTCTGCATGGCTCCGTCTCTGATTCAGACACTCAGTAGCCTCTTTTACACAGGAATTGTGCAAATTAGCAGGACAGCCCAATCCCTCTTCTTTCAGCATTGGCAGTATAAAAACAAAATCGGGGAGTGCAGCAAAATGACGTAAACAGTGACGTACCGAGGAAAGCCGCAGCTAGTCAGCCCGTCCTTCATGTTCCCGTCATCCGACGGTTAATAGCCTCCTCGTTAGCGAGGGCAAGGAGGGCGCGCAATTCTTTATCTCCCCAGTTGCTCATCTTCTACTTTGCGTCTCCTTAGTGCTGCTAGATACTCATTCCTGCTATCAGCTGTTTCCTGGTTTGAAGTCCACGCCAGTGAGTCGAACGTGCGACGTCATCAACAGCCCCTCCCACAAGTCATCAACAGCCCCTCCCGAGGCGGAAGGCCGCCTCGCTCTGTTTATACTAAAACCGTTCCACCGATATGACTACCCTACAAGGTGGAAAATTGGGCGCCTCAGATCAACTCGCCAAGCCGGCTCTGTGTGTGTAAACGCTCGCAGCTGGCCGGCAAATCCGCCGAACATTCGCGGAAAATCTGGCAGTGTAAAAGGGGCTAAAGAAACCATGATAAATAAGGGACAGTAATAAAAACAATGAGCTAAATAAAACTGTCCCTCTCTGTCCTCTGTCTCTCAGCTCGTCTCTCAGCCCTTCGTGTGTCTATGTCTCTGCTGTCCCCTGTAAATCCACTAAATAAATACAGTCTGTGGACGAGACACATCAGAGACGCGTCAGGAAGTGCAGCGTAGCCAATCAGAGGCAGAGTAGGGCAGGTCTTGTCAAGAGAAGCAAAGAACTCAAGGATTAGTATGTGATGTCATGAGGAAGTGCTTCCCTGGGCGACATGCCTGGGTGTGGTGCTGGCGTCAGTCACATGACTTATCCTCAGTCTTATTATCCTGAGCTCCAGGGTTTACCTGAAGGAAAGAGCTCGGAACTTTTATGGACGCTGCCGCGCTACGCGGTCGATGAATCACAGCTTCACTACTGAAAAGTTATTTGACTCAGGAGGTCGTGAGACGTCTTGGGACGTCTTAAGGCCAAGTTCAAAATAATCCAAACTGAGGAGCAAAATAAACATCATGAACTGGCACCAGTTACTGAGGGTGGAGCCCAGCATGAAACAGGACTTGTCTTGAGGACAGTGATAGTGAGATACTGGCTACAGTGATGAAACCAAACCAGCATCAGATGGACTGTATTCATAATCAATACGCCACAATAATATCAATAACCAGCGCCAATTCATCAGTCAATGAGAATGTGTGTGTGTGGGCGGGGCATAAGCACATACAGCCAGCAGCAGCAGCGACCCACCGTCCGACACCGGCACACCGTGAGGACGGAAACAGAGGGCTGGGTGAGGACGGAGCACCTGCTGCAGCAAGCCAACACGCCGTCTGCGGTCATTTTGACTTGACCAGCGGACTTCACTACAAGCTGATTGGCTGTTGAAACAGGTGACGTGCTTCAAAACCAGCTGAGTGACAGGTGACACCATCAGCCAGCTTGAGTCCAGCTCAGACTGCTGACATGTTTTTAAAAATGGTTTTGATTTGTCGCTGATCTTTGGTCAGTCTTTAGGACACGTTGATCAGAGTGTGCACAGCTGTGTGTTGCTGTCATCAGACATGTAAACGGCGCCGTAGGAATATTGTCTTCTCCAGAATAAGGACAAACACTGGAATATTCGGAGCACGTGGTCAGTGTGGTGGTGTTACCTCTTGGCCTGGCAGGCTTTGGGTTCAGAGCGGGCCGAGCCAGATGGGTTGAAGGCCAGGGGCCACTCCATCAGAGGGTTCCTGCCGTAACGGAAGGTGTAACGCTCGCAGGTCTCCACACCTGGCAGCTACACACACACACACACACACACACACACACAGAGCAGAGGTCAGTATGAGTCTGGATTTAATATCTCAACGTGTGTGTGTGTGTGTGTGTGTGTGTGTGAGACGTACCGACTCGATGATCCTGGTCACTGCAGACGTGGTCAAACCAAACAGATCCTCTCCTTTTAGGTAAACTGGGAAGAGTTTCAGAGTCCCACTGGAGGATCTCATCTGTGATATTGGTTCCAGTATCTGGTCCCACACAGCTGGAGACACACACACACACACACACACACACACACACACACACACACACAGAGGAGTTCATTTACAGTGTTAGCTGTAGAGGATTCCCTTTGATTCTACCTTGGTATCTAACGTTCCTCTGTCGGCTGCAGTCACTCTAACGTGTGTTTATTTCAGGTCGTCATGGTTACAGGTCGTCGTGTTGATTGGTCGCCTGCCTCATTAGCTCAGGTCTTACGCATCATGAGCTGGATGCTGAGGAACTCTGACTGAAGGATCTGAGTACTCTGTGCGGCTGCTGAGTGTCTGATGGTTCTACTTCCTGTGTGTACAGGTACCAGTCCACAGGTGATGTTTACCTTTAGGCGTTGGTCCAGTCAGTATGAGGTCATCGTAGCCCTTCTCCACCACCTTGACTTTGAACAGCGGCTGGCCCTCCTGCTCCTCAATGCAGCACATGTACTTACAGCGTCTACAGGAGCACAATGATGATGTCAGCAGTTAAAACTGGGGACCAATCAGAGGAGAGATCCTCTCTGCAGCAGGTCTAACACTGAGTAATAACCATGGTATAGAAGCAAAGCATTGTGGGAGTTCTAACGAGCTGCTGACAGTAACAGAAGCTGAATGGCAGCGGCGGTTTACCTGTTGCTGTGGCGCATGCTCCAGTAGATGCGGTTGGCATGGTAACCGATGGGGAAGATGGCAGCCTTGTTGTGGAAGGCCTTCATCTGCTGAGGGAGGAGCCTGCCGACGGCGCGGAACAAAAGGCTGCCGACTCGGAAGGTGTGCTGACGCTCACCGCGCTGCACCACGGCGGCGATCTGCCGCGCCTCGTCCCGCTGCACGAACACTCGCCGAAACACCGAGAAGCATCGCAACTCGCAGTCGTACGGGTCACAGACGGCCATTGCCACGGGGTCAGCGGGCGGCCCCGGAGTGGAGGAGGGGGAGCCGCTGGAGGACCTGTCCCCACTGAGAGGAACCGTCCTGGGCTTATGGAGGTGACAGAGCATGGTCTTATCCTGGAGGAAACAGAGCAGAGAATACACAGCATCTGTTGGTGTGAACGCAACATTCAAGGTGTGTGTGAACACGTGTGTGTTTCACAGGGTGCTACCTTGAAGAAGGTGCAGTGGGCCTGCAGTGCGCAGGTGAAGTGGTAGGTGTTGGTGCAGCGCAGGCGGTTACAGCCACTTGTGGCTCCGGTCTTTTGACAGTGAGCACAGCGCAGAGTCAGACTTCGTCTCAGAGCCAGCTCCACGTTGATCAGAGCGCCGGCCTGAGTCTCGTACACCTCGCTGGACCACAGGGCGCAGTTCAGGTGGACCTGAGACAGACAGAGACAGACAGGTTATTCACCACACGTCCAGACTATCTCCAGAGACACTCTGCTGGTCCAGACTATCACCAGACACACTCTGCTGGTCCAGACTATCTCCAGAGACACTCTGCTGGTCCAGACTATCACCAGACACACTCTGCTGGTCCAGACTATCACCAGACACACTCTGCTGGTCCAGACTATCTCCAGAGACACTCTGCTGGTCCAGACTATCTCCAGAGACACTCTGCTGGTCCAGACTATCACCAGACACACTCTGCTGGTCCAGACTATCTCCAGAGACACTCTGCTGGTCCAGACTATCACCAGACACACTCTGCTGGTCCAGACTATCTCCAGAGACACTCTGCTGGTCCAGACTATCACCAGAGACACTCTGCTGGTCCAGACTATGAGAGCAGACTCACCCACAGGTCCAGGTCCAGGTTAAGTAGTCTGGCTGGTCCGTCTGTCCGTCCATCACCTTGTTGGTTACAGAAGCAGCACCTCCGCTGGTCTTTGGGTGGTGGATCAGGACGTAGACACGTCCCCAACTTTTTCAACAGCACATCCACTTCCTCTTCTGTCGGCATGGCAACAGTCTCGTTGGGGATGCAAGGACCCCTGAGTAAAAAGAGAGACACACAGGACAATGCTAACCTGCTCAGTGTGATGCTAACAGGCTAACCTGCCCAGTGCGATGCTAACAGGCTAACCTGCTCAGTGTGATGCTAACAGGCTAACCTGCTCAGTGCGATGCTAACAGGCTAACCTGCTCAGTGCGATGCTAACAGGCTAACCTGCTCAGTGCGATGCTAACAGGCTAACCTGCTCAGTGTGATGCTAACAGGCTAACCTGCTCAGTGTGATGTTCAAGCTCCAGCGTGTCCAACGACAACCCTTCATCCTCTTGCCATGACGAGACAAAAGCAAGTCCTCTACACCTGATACCGCCCGGGGGCGGGGCTTCAGCTTCACCTTCACCTGTAAATCAGTCACACAGCCAGTCAGTCACCTTCTTTGCTGTAACATTTGATATGCAGGTCAGTAACCATACCCACCTTGAGGCTGTCCATGCGAGGCCTGGTCTCCATGGTAATGGCAGAGGCAGTGGGGAAGGAGAGTGGTGGGGAGGAGGAGGAGGTGGGGGGAGGTGAAGAGGGAGTGTGGAGGAGGGAGTGGACGGCGATGGAGGACATGTTACTGGTATACTGGTGCTGCAATCTGCTGGGAGGAGGGCGCTCAGAGCTGGCCGGCACGACTGGGACTGCAGCCTGAGGAAAGATAAACATTATGTTGTCATCAGCTGCACGCCATGACATCACGAACAGCGAGGCAACATGGAGGACCTCCAGTCACTCCCACCAGTGAAGGTGTGTCACTCACCTTGGTTCCAGCTGTTGTGCTCTGCAGGTCAGATGTGTAGAGTGCAGAGCAGTTTGGACTGCAGAACACCAGGCTGGATCCTGGTCTGGACTGACCCTCCTGTGACACACACACACACACACACACACACACACACACACACACACACACACACACACACTCAGTGACTTCCTGTCTGCCATCTTTGTAGTTTCACTCTCTGTGTCAAACAGTGGTGTCCTGCATCTAACCTGTTTGAGCTCCTTGACGATGCGGACTCCATTTCCCAGCAGCACCTTGCAGCAGCTGCAGCACTGAGGCCTGGCAGCAGCAGCAGGTGGAGGAGGTGGAGGTCTCTGCTGCCTGCTGCCTGATGAACCCTGCTGACACATCAAACTGTTGCTAAGACGACGTTCACAGCGCTGACTTATAAAACAAACACAAAGCACACTATTGTACACACAGTGTGCTTTGTGTGTGTGTGTGTACGGCCACATGACTATTCATCTGTGTATTAATCTTTGACCTTTAACTCAGAACACAAAGTGAAGAGGTGTGTTGTGTTCAGTGTCCAGCAGAGGGCAGCAGAGAACACTGCTGTGTCTCTTCCTGGTTGGCATGGCGATGACGATAAAAACACGATACGCTGCGGTATTTTCTCCCACCTGTGTGAGTGGCACTCGGACTCCGGCCAGCAGCGCCAGAGAGCTACGCTCGGGGCCGGCGGGTCGACTCAGCTGGTAGTCGATGGGGACGGGGACCCGCAGCAGCTCCGCCACCGCCGCCATCACACCTGCAGCATTCTGTAGACACAGTGATGTCATCAGAGGGGAGGGGCCACTGGTGACTCAACGTACAGAGAGAGAGGAGAGAGAGGTTTACCTGAGCTGCAACAGGGTTCAGGGTTATCGCTATGGTAACCAGGTCTGTGTTAGAGCAGGAGGGAGGACCCTGGTGGGTGGGCTCTGACTTCACTTCCTGTTTCACTGCAGAGCCTGGATACACACACACACACACACACACACACACACACACAGGAAACAGGTGAGAAAATACTTATTTAGATATTTTAAACTTCCTCTCGTCACAAAAAAACACTCACTGAACACGACTGCAGTAACATGTAGTACTACTGCAGTAACATGTAGAGTACTACTGCAGTAACATGTAGTACTACTGCAGTAACATGTAGAGTACTACTGCAGTAACATGTAGAGTACTGCTGCAGTAACATGTAGTACTACTGCAGTAACATGTAGTACTACTGCAGTAACATGTAGAGTACTACTGCAGTAACATGTAGTACTACTGCAGTAACATGTAGAGTACTACTGCAGTAACATGTAGTACTACTGCAGTAACATGTAGTACTACTGCAGTAACATGTAGAGTACTACTGCAGTAACATGTAGTACTACTGCAGTAACATATAGTACTACTGCAGTAACATGTAGAGTACTACTGCAGTAACATGTAGTACTACTGCAGTAACATGTAGAGTACTACTGCAGTAACATGTAGTACTACTGCAGTAACATATAGTACTACTGCAGTAACATGTAGAGTACTACTGCAATAACATGTAGTACTACTGCAGTAACATGTAGAGTACTACTGCAGTAACATGTAGTACTACTGCAGTAACATGTAGAGTACTACTGCAGTAACATGTAGAGTACTGCTGCAGTAACATGTAGTACTACTGCAGTAACATGTAGAGTACTACTGCAGTAACATGTAGAGTACTACTGCAGTAACATGTAGTACTACTGCAGTAACATGTAGTACTACTGCAGTAACATGTAGAGTACTGCTGCAGTAACATGTAGTACTACTGCAGTAACATGTAGTACTACTGCAGTAACATGTAGAGTACTACTGCAGTAACATGTAGTACTACTGCAGTAACATGTAGAGTACTACTGCAGTAACATGTAGTACTACTGCAGTAACATATAGTACTACTGCAGTAACATGTAGAGTACTACTGCAATAACATGTAGTACTACTGCAGTAAGATGTAGAGTAGTACTGCAGTAACATGTAGAGTACTACTGCAGTAACATGTAGTACTACTGCAGTAACATGTAGAGTACTGCTGCAGTAACATGTAGTACTACTGCAGTAACATGTAGTACTACTGCAGTAACATGTAGAGTACTGCTGCAGTAACATGTAGTACTACTGCAGTAACATGTAGAGTACTACTGCAGTAACATGTAGTACTACTGCAGTAACATATAGTACTACTGCAGTAACATGTAGAGTACTACTGCAATAACATGTAGTACTACTGCAGTAAGATGTAGAGTAGTACTGCAGTAACATGTAGAGTACTACTGCAGTAACATGTAAAGAAAGGAAACACTTGGCTGACGACTGACCTTTGCCCCAGGCACAGGGCATCATGGGTATTGTAGGTGACGAGCAGGGCGAGGGTGGCTCCAGTTTGATGAAGGACAGGTCGGGGTACCTGCTGACCTCCATGTCCGCCACGCTCTCCGGAGACGAGGATGGGATGAAGCCGTCAGGGCTGTCACGACCCGACGCGTCCTGGACCCTGAGGAGGAAAGACACGAAGAAGAAAGAAGAGCAAGTGAAACAAGAAGAAGAAGAAGAAGAAGAAGAGACTGATCTTAGCTACACATTAAAACATCTAACGTCTTTACTCTGTCTCTGTCTGTACCAACAGTCTGTCTCCCCTGATTGGCCCCAGTGTCCTCAAACGAGACGATTAATAAGTCTCAATGTCCTCAAACCAGTTCTTCCTAATGATCAGCATCTGAGCTTGTTACTGTCAGTAAGACTGGTCTCGTGTGTCGTCACATCAAACTACAAACATTATAAAACATAAATAAACAAGTTGTTTTTCATGCTTCAATCATGTTTTTACATGGATTAGTGTAATGTGCTTTTGCTTCCACTAGATGGCACACAAAGTGTCCATGACCGAGGACAACAGGTCTCAGCTGAATGAAGTATAAGGAGCAGGAAACCCAGACAGTGATGTCCTCATACGAGGACACAGGGTCTCAGGAGTGTCACGAACAGGAGCTGGGTAAATGTTCTTAGTTACATTCCACCTCTGTCAGTGGGCGGTGTTTACCTGATCTCTTCCTGATTGTTGTGGGGTGGCGTTGGCAGGGAGGCAGGGACGTCAACAGTTTTGGAGGCGTGGTTCAGAGTCAGAAGCCCCTCCCCCTTCTGTTTCACACCTTTCACTGAGAGAGAAAAAACACACAACAAATTTCCATTTGAAGGTCAGCTGCAGCACTCGCTCTTCTGTCTCTGTGAGTCACTACGAGGACAGGTCTTGAGTTATGGCCAAGAACGTATTTAGTGAGGTCACAGTGACCTTTGACCACAAAATTCTAATCAGTTCATTTTCAAGAAATTCACTTGAGGCATTCTTGAGATACCACGTTCACAAGGTTGGGACGAACGACGTACGGACAGACTACCTGAAAACATGATGTCTCTTGGTCTAAATGATCAGCGAGTTCATTGGAGGCGTGCAGACGACCTGAACCCGTCACATACCTGTGTGTCACATGGCTGCCGTGTCTCAAGTATCAGATTAAAAGAGCTGCACTGAAAAGGTAAAACTCAATACATCTTCTTTAACTGCACAATAAAGACTTTATGCTGCTTGAGATGGTATTTACTTTGTTGAAACAGTCGATGTCAGGAATTTGACGGAGAAACAACTTAGCTGAGTAAGTTCTGACGTGGCGAACATTTAACTCACGTGACTGATCAGCTGTTTCTGCTGTCAGGCGTCTTCTCAGATATTCCCATAACCTGGGAAAACATGGCTGGGTGTACAACGACAGGTGTGTGTGGACTGACGAGGAGGCAAAGGCGACTTGTTTTGTCTCCTGATTCGATTTCTTCTACGCTGATTACAGCCGTGTGGAGAGCAAAGCTTGTGACGCCAACTTGTGACCCAACGACACTCTGTGAAGCCGGGTTTATTCGCTTCAAACCAGTTTATGGAAATGCGACCAAGAGATCTTTCACTCAGACAGTGAGAGGAGCTCTGAGTTAAGTCGAGGGTTCATTAACATTACCTTAACATACAAAAACAGATGTGTCCCTTCCAGATGTTGCTGTCCTCACACCTCCATGTGTCCTTTATGATGTCATAGATACTGCCAATAGAGCGCACCAGAGGGCGGAGTCAAAAGTTTCACACAACAACAAACGAGGCGATGGTGAAAGAACCTTTAAATGGAGGCAGCGTTGTAGACAGCGGTGCTTTGTGAGGTCATTAAATTCATCCTGACGTGGGCGGAGAATTCTTTTCACTACATCACTGATTCGTTCTGTTCCACCAATATTTAAATGTCTTCATTGTCTACAGACGTATCTTGCCTGAACTACGCAACGCTCTGCAGTGGTTCTGCTACGTTTCAGCTGTATCCAAAAGATTTCTGAAGGCGTGCACAAATATGGAGGAAATGAACGCTGAGTGCGGACAGACGGCTGTATCAAACATGAGCATGAATGAGCCTTTAAGACAAAGCCGTGAGTCTGCATAGCACCACTCACCGTCCTGTTCCGTGATGTCCTTCCTCGCCAGCTCCTCCGTTGTGGCAAAGCCGTTGACCAGTTTCTGCCTGGCGACAGGCGGGGGGGTGGGGGGCAGTGAGGCCGGAGGTGTGGGGGGGTTGCTGAGGTTATTCTGCTGTAAGAGTGTAGATGGGAAATGATGACAAGATAAACAGGATTCAGTGAAGCAGACAGTTTAACGTGTGTGTAGCTGTGGGTGGAGTCACAGCAGCTGTAGTGCGACTGCAGTGGTACCTTGTATATGAGCTGGGAGTAGTAGTCAGTGACTCCGTCCAGGCAGGCATTACCGAAGGAGCCGGTCAGTCTGGAGTCTCTGCCCAGAGAGGAGCTGCCGTACGGAGGGAACAGACTCAGATCCACCCCAAGAACCGGCTCCATGAGAGGCAGCACCGACAGCTGGGGGCAGTAATCAATAATCAGTACAGATGATCAGCTGTCAGTGACGGCTGTGAAGAGCAGGAAACACTGGACTAAAAGTCTCAAAGGAATAAATCAGAAACTTCACAGCTGCAGCGATTCTGGTCTTCAGGGTTTGATACTGAACCCACGGTGCTACATTTCTCACTACAACCACGGCCACTGGGAGCCACGTTTGTGTATGCAAGAAACAGAAACACACCCACCCTCCTGTCTAATCAGGCCAATCTGACTCTTTCTCAGAGGAGCTCCTGATGGTTTCTGTCAGCTATTATGGGGATTATTTAATAACCATTCCTCCATGTTAAGAATCAGATCTCTGTCCCATTTAGCACGTCTAATCTGACTTTCCCAACCTGGTCTCTAAGTGTGCTG
Source organism: Cephalopholis sonnerati (assembly GCA_019142605.1). Taxonomy (NCBI): domain Eukaryota; kingdom Metazoa; phylum Chordata; class Actinopteri; order Perciformes; family Serranidae; genus Cephalopholis; species Cephalopholis sonnerati. The sequence continues at coordinate 37,870,295 of JAGQAX010000021.1, read as the reverse complement.
GTGTCTCTGTAACCAGTTTATCCAGTTTACTCCATTAAATAACAGTTTTCTCTTTATTCATATTTATTTACTTATTGCTTTTTTTTGTTTTTACTTTATTCCTTTTCTTCCTGGAGGAAACCCACGCTGACACGAGGAGAACATGGGAGCACCTGGAGGAAACCCACGCTGACACGAGGAGAACATGTGGGAGCACCTGGAGGAAACCCAAACTCCACACGGAGGGGCTCCCCCACCCTGGGTTCAAGACTGTGAGGCGACTATGCTAACCACTGCCCCACCGTGCCGCTGTACTGATGATGTAATCTTCTGTTTCAATCCTACATACTGGAGCTTTAAATAAAATGACCAGATGAGGTGACATCATCACGCTCTTCTTTAAGATCAGCTCAGACTCGCTTTCAGGAGAACAGCTGCCGTCAGGTTTCCAGACGAAGATAGGAAAGAGAGAAGAAGGAAAATAAAGGTGTACCTGTCTGAGGTGTGTCATCAGTGGGTCAGAGGAGGAGGTGGAGGAGGAGTGGAGCATCTTCTCCTCCTCCTCTTTCTTCCTCTTCTTGTTTTTGGAAGGAGCTCTGTCTTTCTCCGGCCGAGCCAGTCTTTTACAGCGCTGCGTCTTCTTCCTGCCGGATGAGTCCAGCACATTTGGACCTGGACTGTCCATCGTCACCTGGAGGAGAAGGACACAGGTCGCCACGGTAACATTTCTGCTCTGATTTCACAGTTAAAGACACTCCATTCATAATGAACCCCTCCTCACCATGTTGCCATAGGAACCAGGCCTGTCCTCCTCCTCGGACCGGATGCTCTCATTGGACAGCTGGCGGCGGGCAGCAGGTGGGGTCTGAGCAGTGGGCGGGGCCTGGCTGGTGGGTGATGGCGTGTTTGCTGGGGAGGTCTTGTCCTTCAGCAGGTGTCTGAGCAGCTCCTTGCCCCCATCTCCCCCATGGACAGGAGAGGGGGAGGAGAATCCCTCACCCCCGCCCTCCTCCATCTTCACCACACCTCCTCCACATGCTCCTCCCTCCTCACGCTCCTCCTGCAGGGAGACAAGGACACATTACACACCAAAGCAGTGTACGACAGCACTGTGACACAAGTTATCGTGACTTATTGGCACTGTTACAATATGTCACAGCAAGGTCACAATATGGTCACAGTAACATCACAGTAAGGTCACAGTAACTGACCTTGACCTCCAGACGACCTCTCAGACACTCCATGCCCAGGGCGGAGCCTCTCTGTTGGGCAGCAGAAATGACGGACAGCTGTTTTTCCAGCTCTGATGACGGAGCCAGTCCGGAGAGGGTGGAGCTTAGAGAGAAGCACAGATCTGATTGGTCCATGTTGCCTCGAGTGGGCGTGGAGCAGGAAGTGTCTGACACAGCCGGAGTGGGTGGCGCTGTGATGTCATCAGAGTGGGAGGACAGTGGCGTCCTGGCTCCTCCTCCACCTGCGGGGTCGTCTCCTTCCCTCTTCCTGCTCCTTTTCTTCTTTGGTTTGTCGTCCGGGATGATGTCAGAGTAGAGCTGGATGAGGGAGGCAGGGCCTCCAGAGGAGGAGCAGGGGAAAGACGGGGAGGAAGAGGAGGAGTCTTGTCCAAATCGATGTCCCTGACCTCCAGGATGGGAGGGGGTCATTCCTGCGGCTCCGATCCCAGTAGACCGTACCTGTACCTGTCCCTGGGCCGAGGGCACAGCGGGGCCCGACAGCCTCGGCCTGGTCTGGAGGTTGGAGGGAGCCACGTCCACAGGCAAGGCCCTGCCCCGCTCTGCTGCGGCCCCGGGCAGCAGACCTGGAGCTGGGTGAACTCCCGGGTGCAGGGGTCCTCCTACGAAGCCCTGGTGAAGGCCTGCCTGCTGGGGGAACGGTGCTGCTGCCTGGCCCTGATGCTGTGGGGGAGGTCTGGAGGCTGGGGGGGACTGGAGGAAGTCCTGGGGCAGCTCAGAACTGAAGAAGGGCATCTGGGAGAGACTGTCCTCTCCATGGGCGGGTGCTGACCCAGCAGGACCTCCAGGTCCAGGAGTCTGTCCAGCTCGAGCCCCTGATGGAGCTCCAGATGAGGGCATGGCTGCTACTCCAGCTCCAGGACCCATGGAGGCTCCCAGGAGGCCTTGCTGCTCCAGCTCCAGCCTCTGCTGCAGGGCACGATGACGCTCCACCTGAGAGGAGAGGAACAGCTGCAGCCATGAGCCAAGTCATCCATCAGTCAGGAAATTGATTAGCAACTATTCTGACGACTGAACAATCGTTTGTCATTTTCATGATAATAAAGTGAACAGCTCTGGATGTTTGGACTGTCGCTCAGACAAAACAGGCGACAATAACCATTTTTAATGACTGGAGAGAATAACGGGCAAAAACAAGGTGTTTGTGTTTTTACTTCCTGTTGTGTGAGTGATGATGGTGCGAAGCTTCACCTCATGCATGAGCTGAACTCTCTGCCTCTCCTGCTGCTCTCTCAGCCTCTCCCTCCTCTCCCTCTCCTGGAAACCCTCGCTGAACGGGTTGTTATCGTCAAACTTCACCTGCAGGTCGTGGAGAGAGAAGTCAGAGCTTCACTCCCAGGAAAGAGTGTCAGAGTTCAAGTCAAGGACATGGCCGTCAAACACAATCATGTTCTGATGTACACACCATCAAAAACTGGATCTGACTCTTGTGTCACATGCCTGAACCAACATCACAGTTACCCCTGCTCTATCAGTGACAAACATTATTCTGGCTATGTTCCTCCTTGGTGGAGCTTCTGGACGTTTCTTCCTCGTCAAACATTTGCAGAGTTAATTTCCTTCAGGATGAAAACGTAATGAACAAACAGCTCCATGGTTACTGAAGGTGCTGCAGTGGGTTAGAATCCATCAGAGCCAGAAGCTGTAAGTGTTCTGGTTGATTCCAGGGGTGTTACCTGAGGTGGGGCAGCTGCTGCGTCTGCTGCTGCTCCAGTGGGCCCTCCGCTGGGGCCCCGGGGGCCCGCAGTGAAGCCCGCTGTCGGAGGAGCGAGGCCGGGCACCATGGGAGGAGGGGTTTGGGTGTGCAGGGCAGCCCGAGGAGCGTTAGGGAGGGACGGAGGCATCTGAGGGGCCAGATGAAGTGGCATCCTCTGCCCCATCACCCCTGCCGGGGCCCCGCCCCCTGGGGTCCAACCAAGGGGGGCGTTTGGCATACGGGCCGGGGTGGGGCCGCCCGGGTGGGACTGCATTGACACCATGGGTTGAGGGAGGAGGGGCGCTCCTGCCGCTGCTCTCTGCTGCTGCTGCTTGGTCCTGTAGTCCTCAATCAGCTCGGCGTGATCCTTCTGCTGCTTCCGGATCTGAACACACCACAACACCACAGTGACGTGTCAGCTGCAGAGTGACCTCACATCGTACACACTCGTGTATCACAAACAAACATCACCATGAACACACACACTGCAGTTTATTTCACACACCCTCCTGCTGACACTCAGACCTCCTAAAGCTGAAGGCAAGAGACATGTAAGACCAATTTTACAAAAACAGAAACTGAAGAAAGACTAGAATTAATGCCTCTGACAGTTGTGTGACCCCGCCCACTAATCCACCCTGTGGTTGTCTGACCCCGCCCACCAGCCCACCCTGTGGTTGTCTGACCCCGCCCACCAGTCCAGTGTCTCTGACAGTGAAAACATGGACGCTTCACACACAGCAGATCTATACAATCAGCACAGCTTCAAGATTAGAGTCACCAATTCAGTATCTGACCAAATGTCTCCCCTTCTGTTCCTGAGATATGACGTTAAAACATGATGATGTCACAGTCAAGCTGACCTTTGACCTTCATTATTTTATCCTGTTAGACATTTGTGTCAAGTTTGGTCAGAGTCACTGAATACTCGGAAGGGTGGACGTTTGTGTCAAAATTAAAGAAATTCCATCAAGGTATTCTTGAGATGTCACGTTCATGATAATGGGACGGACGGACGGACAACCCGAAAACATGATAGCTCTGGCCACAGCCACCATGTCACAGTCAAGCTGACCTTTGACCTTTTGGATATATACTGTTAAAATACTAAATTATAAAAGGAACTACAGTTTTAATAAGTTAAATTAAGTAGCTGCCGTCATTTAATAAAGTTTAATGAAGTAATACAGTAAACTAATAAAGATAAATAAAGCACTGCAGTGGAACCTCTGATGCTTTTATTTTGAAGCACTGGGCTCGCCTTGGGCAGGAAGTGATGATGTTTTTACTGTGTACTTGAAGCTTCCTGTCGACAGTTAGCTGTTAGCAGACAGTGAAACTACAGTGGCACCTTTAAACATGAGGATTTATTTTTAACTATTTACCGGCTCTCTGGTGTGTATTTAAATGTCTGACAGTCACACTGGTGCTCCATGGTCACAAAATGAGACTCAACAGTCGCAGGCTGCATGGCTGACGGAGTGTGTTTGTTTTTTGTGTGTGTCTGTGAGAGGCAAACCCAAGCATCGAAGCATATCTAACGTGGACGTGACATTTATACTCCACGTTCAGGATATAGTCATTTTGAATATCCCACATGGAACACGCTGCGTTAGCGTATAATCAATACATCGCCCACCACTGGTCTGTAGGTGGTGGATGTGAAGGGAGGCCCCAGGTGTGTCAGTGTACCTGCTCCAGCTGTTTCTGGACTGCCCCCTGCTGCTCTGTGATGTTGCGGAGCTGGGCGGCGTCCTCCTCGGCGAGCGCTCGGCCAGCCTTCTTAGCCGTTCTCTGTTTGGCCGACAGAGATTTCTTGGTCTTGCGGTGAGCAGCGATCTGGTCCTCCAGGAGGCGCTGCTGCATCTGCAGGAGCTGCTGCGTCTCCCCCAACCACTCCTCGTACTGACGCCGCTGGGACTCATCTGCGGGACACAGGACAGCTTTTACACACAGTGAGACACAGTGAGAGCAGGAGACATCTCGTGTCCAACATTCAGACTTTAGAAACGACATCCCAGTGAGCGCCAACCGCTATTTTATCCTCTTTTCAACCAGCTGACGCGGTTACAGCATCAACGGGTCACAAGAACACATCTGTTTAATCATTCTGATATCTTGCTGAGTCGTGTGGTGAAAGTGAGACGATACTGGTTAGTGTGTGAGGGTATTTCTCCAGAGTCATACTGCACTGCGAGGTGAACTGACGTCTACACGAAAACATAATTTCAACGTATTTAATGTTTTTTATAAAACGTCATAAATATGGAAACATATAATCTGTGTGCTGCTGGCAAGAAGCTTCCAGACATCTTCGCTTTCAGATCTGAACTTCAAAATCATTCATGGAAAACAACAAGTTGTGCCTACTGCTGCACAAGTACTTTACTGTTACAGCTTCAACTGCTGATGAGATGAACACAAGTCCTCAGACTGCCTACATACTCTGTAAGAACCTGTGCTGTTGTATGTCAATCAAATCAACCAGAAGTTAGCACCATTAGTTTTATTTTATGCCGCTCATGATGCAGCCTGGGCCGCTGTTGTCCCAAGCTAGCTTGGTGTTAGCATGTTAGCTTGTAGCGTGCTGCGGTGTGGACCAACAGTAAACATAAACATGCTGCCAGACTGTTTATTTATGTACTTTGTTGTGTGGTGTTTTTTATGGCTGCAGCGTGGGTGAAGAGCCCAAGACACACGTGCCACTTTGTGGGACAATACAGTTAAACTGGAATCTTACAGACAGCGAGGAGGAGGGGCTACAGATATGACGGAGGAGGGACTTAATGTTACAGCAAGGTGATGTGGAGACAAGAGGACCCAAACGTTCCACATACAGCAGCATCCAAATAATACAGAGACTGTAACATATGTTTGAACCTTGGACGTGTAGTTCAGACTGCAGTTACATATCAGACCCTGTAAAGACATTCTGCCTGTCCTCAGTGAAAATATACGTCTTATTAATACTTGTTTTATTTACAGGTTTACACCACATCAGACTTCCTCCTCCAACCAGGGGGACAAACCAGAGGGATGATTTGTCCCCAGGGTTTGTCCCCCTGGCCTTCTTGAGATATCACGCTCAGAGGAACAAGACAGATGCGAGGTCACACTGACTCTGACTTTTGACCTCCAAAACCTAAGCAGCTCACTGTTGAGTCCAAGTGGATGTTTGTGCAAAATTTGAGGATATTCCCTCAAGGCGTTCTTGAGATATTGCGTTCACAAGAAAGGGACGGACAAATGGATGGACATACGGACAACCTGAGACACGACGCCTCTGGCCACGGCTGTGGCCGGCATGGAGACATACTGAGACACATGTAGTGAGTGGATGTGTCTGATCCTGTTAGGGTTATTCTCTGGTACTCACTGACGAAGCCCGGGCCGAAGCTGGGGGGGTTGGGTCGCACCAACTGGGGGTTCAACTTCGTGTCCTGACAGGAAGAGAAGACACTTCCTGTTTGAACGCAACTCAGCAAACACATTCCAACACCATGAGGTGGAAAAGTGACGTCATACAGTTCAGGATTAACTACCGCATTAACAGAGTAATTATTGTCACTACAACACATGATGTCATGGTTCTACATACCTGTCCCGCCAGGTGTGGAGGTTGAGGGGTCCCCTCTGGACCTGGGACCACTGGGGCCACAGGAGCCTGCTGAAACCTAGCACACACACACACACACACACACACAGATAAGGAAAAGATGTCTGTGAGTCTTAAATAATGAGTTGCTTGTCATCTTCTCTGGTCTGTGAGTTTTCTTTAGTGTATAATCACCTGGAAATCAGAATGGTTGTGTTCTGGTTACCTCAGAATGAGCTTGTTATATCTACACAGGGAGCTGGTCCTCGTCGAGACTGCCATGTTTCTACAGTAGCCCAGAACGGACAAACCAAACCAAATGTTTTAGCGACACCCACCGTAGTTCTCCTACATGCTCGGCACACGGTAGAAGTTTCAGTGCTGCAACCTCATGTTGGGCCTTCTTGTCTAAACTTGGCATGCTCACCCAGATGCGCTCTGAGCTACAGATGCATTTAACTTGAATCAGTACTCAGTAGAACCAACCCAATTCAGTACCAAACCCTCCCAACCATGGACCAACAAAGGACCGACCACGGGCTGACAAAGGTCCAACCATGGGCCGACAAAGGTTGAGCGGTCTGCTGACGCTGGCCAATGGTGATATCTGTTAGCTTGGTACTCTGATGTTTCCATGGTTACATCATGTGTTGATGCAGTTTGAAGATTTAAATCAGAAGATAAAGTTTCACATCAGATCGTTGGACAGTTCCTGTGATCGTTAAAGCCACGAGTGTTTAAAGACTGCAGAACTTCAGACAGCCTTCATTTTCATAACCACAAACATCTTCACTGTTAACGTGGTTAAAGCTCGTTAACAGAAACCACTAATGCCAGCTAACATCTGGCTTTGGATTTAATGGGACATTTTACAATCAGCATTCACTCAGGGGCCACATGACTCTGCAGTGCTGCTCCAGCTCCCACTGGCAGTGATGGAAATACAACATCCAGGTGAATGTGCGGATTTCAGCCCCTTTCCTGGCAAGATGAGCGGACGCCAAAAAATACTGTCCGTCTCCGTCCAAACAGCGCTTAAACGTCTCTATACAGGTCTCCATGCTGCTTTCCTGTTTGCTAACCTGTTTTCTGGCCTGTCCGTGACACTGAACGTGACACATCAGAAAACAAAACAGAAAGGTGCTTGTCTGCTGTGGAGTCGTGTACACCGCTCTAGTCTGCTGGCAGGGGGAAAGGAGTCTATCAGGTTTTCCTGTGTTTAAAGAAAAACTGCATACACACTAATTTTGGTGGAAAAGTAAAACTGTGACGCTACAGTGACTGAAGAGTTAAGGGACAGAATAAGACATTAAACACTATTCTGTATCAGTCTCATCTCGCACCCCCGTCACAAGAGGTCAGAGGTCATACCTGTTGATGACCATGGGGTTGAGTCCCAGGCTGCCCTGGGTCATGACCTTGTTGATGCCCTTTAGAGCCACCATCTTGGCCTTCATGATGGGGTCAGAGATGGAGTCAAAGTCTGCTGAACACACACACAAATACACAGAGTGGCCTTTCAAAATAAAAGCACCCAATGTTCCATAACAACAATCTCAAACGCAACAAGCAGGTGAACAGGAGCACTGTTTAAAGGTCTTACCCATGTTGGGTAGCACAGTGTCTGCCGTGGACCTCTGTCTGATCAGGGCCTGCATCTGTTTCTGCTGCTGCTGCTCCTGACGCTCCTGGTCCAGGAGGTCCTGCAGGAGGAGCGGCTGCTCCTCCAGGAGGAGAGGCCTGTGATGGTTCTGGTCCTGGTTCTGGTCCTGGTTCTTTGGGAACACAGCCTGGCTCTGGGTCTGGGGGTTGAGGAGGAGACGAGGCTGGGGGGGTTGTAGAGACAGTGGGTGAGGTGGGGCAGGGGCTCCCTGGGGAGTCAGACTGGGGTGGGGAGACACAGGGACGCCTTGAGGGTGGGGGGTGAAGAGAGCCGAGGGGGAGGGTCCAAATGGTCTCTGCTGCTCCTGGAAGACTGACTGTTGACCTGGAGACGAGAGGGAGTGAATATTAGCTGTTCATCAGATCAATACATACAGATCAGATCGTCACACCGTGGTCAGGGTGAATACCAAGCTGTGATTCCAGATAGAGAACACTTGGCACATAGCTCCAGTCAAACACACTGTTCACTGTTCTACATTAATGCACTGGCTACATAACCGTCTTCACAAAATCTATCAAGAAGAAATACTGATCAATAACTCATAAATAAAATCTATCACTTGGAAACACTGATCAATAATCTATCAATAAAATCTAATCTATAATACATCTACAGTTCATATTTGTGATACTTGTTTACCTCCAGTCAGATGAACCCTGGGAGCCATGCCCGATGACGGAGCCTGTTCCTGGGTCTGGAGAGCCGGCAAGGCCCCTGAACCAGAACCAGAGTCCTCCCCCTTCTGGAGGGAGGCAGGGAGTGAGGGCTGGCTGGAGCCTGCTGCCTCAGCTCCTGGTCCGGGGGGTCCGCTGGTGGTGACAACCCCAGGCTGTGGGGCAGGGTTCTGGGTTGTAGAGGGGAAGTCCCTGGCTTCTGTCTTGACACTGTCCTGCACTTCCTGTTTGCACTGGCTGTGGCTATCTGTCTTTCTGGATCCACCAGCTCCGTCCCTCCTCTCTCCCCCGTCCTTCTCCACCGCAGGCTCCCCCAGGTCCAGCTCCTCGTTGAACATGTCCTTCTTGTCTTCCAGATTGAGCTCAGGGTCAGCGTAGGCGATCAGGTCAAACTTCCCCGACAGCAGGAGGTCGTCGAGGTGGAGGTCGTTAGGACCCAGGTCCAGGTCCTCTTTACCTGAAACAGCCAGCAGGAAGTTTGATGTGTTATCAAAATGTTGCATCACACCGTCAAAAGGATCTCATCAGAACCACAAAGCCAGCACATATTTATATCTGAGCCGCTCCCTGTTGGACGGAACAAACAGCTTGATGATTAATTACTCTGTCCATAAATTGACACATGACTTGTGCTCGTACCGTCTTCAGGGTCCAGGTTCAGGTTGAGGTCAACCAGATCCTTCACCTCCACATCCTCCAGGTCCTTCACGGCCGAGTCCTCTCCCTCCAGGTGCTCCTCCATCCCATCAGCTCCTGGGAGCGTTGCATCGCCACTCTGAGTCAGTGCTACTGCTGCTGCTGCATGGCCGAGGTGCTGCTGTTGGTTCAGCTGTTCCATCACCATCTGCTGGCCCAGTGGCGTCTGACTGGGCCTGATCGCAGGCGCCTGGGGGTCTCTGGGCTGCAACAGTGGGGCCTCAGGGTCGGGGGCGGCAGGCACAGAGAAGGACAGCCTCAGGCGGTTTTCGGGGGCGCGGTGTCGAAGCTCGATGTAGGGCTGTCCCATGATGCTGTGCTGCTGGAGGGGGAGGGAGCGTGGGAGGAATGGCTGGGGGACACCTGGAGGGGGAGGACAATATGAAATAAATGACAGTTTCTTTAAAAAGATATTTTAAGGGCTTTTTGCCTTTGATCAGACGGGCAGTGCTGGCGTGGGGATCACTGGAGAAATCACGTGAATATTTGGAGCACAAGTACGAAATAAAATGTGATACGTTCAAACTACAATGTGTGAAATAAATAAAGAACATTTACGTAAACTATATCACATCACTGAAAAACCTCGTTACTGTACGAGAGGTGTGTTGTCCATGTTCTTATCTTTAGATGATCAAATCCAGCAGACTGAAAGAGGCACGAAGGCTTCAGAAAAATACACGCTTCGCGAACGCAGGGGAACGTGTGGTTCCCCAAAGATCCAATACCATCGACACAAAGTGAAAACATCGACACATATCATCATCATCTTTAGGTTATGCCTTTATTTTCAAAGTCTGTGTCAGCGTCGACCAGCAGCAGGAAGATGACGAGGAGCCGAGATAAGACAAAGGGGATAACATTATTGACTCTTCAGGACTACGAGACAGGGGTTTGTCTTCAGGACTTTAAGACAGACGTTTGTCTTCAGGACTACAAGACACAAGTTTGTCTTCAGGACTTTAAGACAGATGTTTGTCTTCAGGACTTTAAGACACAAGTTTGTCTTCATGACTTGAAGACACAAGTTTGTCTTCAGGACTTCATGACGAAGTTTGTCTTCAGGACTTCAAGACACAAGTTTGTCTTCAGGACTTTAGGACACAAGTTTGTTAGGGCTGGCTCAGTCTTGCCTTGTACCAGCCCCTAGTTAGGCTGATACAGGCCTAGTCTGCCGGGCTGTTGGGCTTTATAAATGAACTGATCTGGTCTGGTGTCACTCATGCAGAACATGTGGGTGGGGTTTGTAGCTGTCTGACCTGGCATCATGTGTGGGTGAGCGCCTGGAGCAGGGAGGGGTCGGATGCCTGTGAACTCCCCGGGCATCGGCCTCCTCATCTGGACGGGGACTCCTTCCACCAAACTCAGTCCAGAACCAGGTACAGATCCCTGTGGAGGACGCAAGAAGGAGTCCTGGAGACCCGCTGGAGCTCCTGGAGGAACACCAAACCTGTCGGAGCAAGGACAGGAGGAGAGGAGATGTGAATAAAGCAGAACACTTCATCAGATCAGGTCAGGAGCAGGTGTTTGTCGCTCATCTCACCTCAGCACCGGTCCTCGGACTCCCAGCTCTCTGGGGAGGCTTTGCCTGGGGAAAGGAGGCTCACTGGGGGTGAAGCCCCTCTGCTGCTCCCCTGGGAAACTTCCAGGAAACCTGGGGGCTGGGGACCCCGCTGCCCCGTTAGGCCTCACCGTGCCAGGGTAAGGGGGTGGGGGACGTCCAAACGGGTCTGTTGGAGCAGCAGTGGAGGAGTCCACCTGGGACCAGTGTCGTGGTGTGGCAAGACCAGGGGAAGGTCCAAGTGGAGCAGCAGGGGGTCCAGAGGCTGTTTCCTGCAGACCTTTCTCCTGCCGTAGAGCACTCTTCTGCTGCTGCTGCCTCAGGATGAGCTGCCGGAGCCGCTGACGCTGTGCAGAAGCAGACAGAACACAGCAGAACTCAGTACGCAGAACAAACCGAGTGAGAACTGAACTCTTCCTGCCTGGAGAACACCTGCCTTACCTGTCTCAGCTTCTCCTCTGAGTCACCAATCTGAGGCAGCATGCTCATTGGTCCGTCTAAAGAGGCCTGGGCCAGTGCTGCCATTTCATTGGTTGTCGTCTTGTCCGTCTGTGAGGGGCCTAATGTGACATGGCCCTGCTCGAAGGTGTCATTACCAGGAGTCTGACTGGTCAGGAAGCTGCTGTCCTCTGACAACCCAGGGTGCTTTGGGGTCTGGCTGCTGGAGGTTCTGGGAAATGACTCCTGCTGCTGCAGCTGTTGTTGTTGTTGTTGTCTTCCTGGAGACTGCTGCAACTGAAAAGAGAAAAATAAGTCAGAGAGGAAGAAAATCTGTTGTAAACTGTAGTAGCAGTGGTAAACAGAGTGTCATGTGTTACCTGGTGGTGTGCGGAGGTGAAGGACACCGTCTCTCCAGACAGACCTGGAACTGAAGGGGATGAAGTGGATCCTGCAGGCTGAGGAGTGAAGCTCTCCACTGAGGTCTGACTGAAGGGCTCTGGGGCCTTCTGGGGCCGTGGCGTGGAGGGCTGCTGGGCATAGGGGTCAGACATGGGTCGTGGCGTCCCAGCGGGCTGGGCGTAGGGGTCGGTGCTCCGCTGACTCCCTGGTGATCGAGGGAAGCGCTCTGTGACAGAGGGGCGTGGTGTCCCGGGGTTAGAGGCGTAGGGGTCGAGGTTTGGGTGGGATGGGGATGGCCGGTGGTTGGCAGACTGCTGGTTGTACTGGTCCAGTCTCAGCGTAGGCGGTGTTGTGAGGTAAGCAGGGTCAGAGTGGGGGCGAGGTGTACCAGGAGTCTGAGGATTGGTGTAGGGGTCAGGCGAGGGCCGGGAGGTCAAAGGTGAGTGCTGGGTGAAGGGGTCAGTGATCTGCTGGCTGTAGTCAGGTCTGGGGGTGCCGGGCGTCTGGGCATAGGGGCTGCGGTGGGGGGAACCCAGTCCTGTCAGCGGACTGGAGGGGAAGGGAGGGTCCTGCGACTGGTGGAGGGTGAAGCCAAGATCTGTGGGTCTGGACGGGTCCCTCCGTCCTCCTCCACCTCCTGAGCTGCCAAACACCTCCGGCTGAGGCTGGTGCTGGGGGGGCATGGGGGCTTTAAACAACCCGCCCTGGACCAGTTCACCGGCCCGACCGTATGATTCAGACACCGCTACACGTATGTTACCGCCGTTATGTGGAGTCCTCTGGTACGTGTCTGCTGTTCGGATGCCCACATGTCTGGAGGAGTGGTCGGGGGCCGAGCTGGAGGAGGGGCTCATCATACCTGCCCTGCTCTGCTGCAGGCCTGGGAGGAGAAATGAGGAGGAGACAGTCAAAGGGAAGACAAATAAGGAGGAGACAGTCAGAGGGAGGAGAAATAAGGGGGAGACAGTCAGAGGGAGGAGATGGAGTTCAGTGGGAGTTACCTGGTTGGGGTCCGAGGGTCCGGGGGACGTCAGAGGTTTTAGAGTCGGGGGACGGTGCGGGGGAGCCAAAGGCATCGTGGGCCGGGGAGGCACTGAGGGAGTTGTGACGCTGCTGCTGGGGGGCTGGGGGGCCGCCAGCCTGGGAAGAGGTTGGGCGAGGGGTCCCTGTTACTTTACTATAGGGGTCCCAGGGTGAGGAGGGGCGGGAGGAGGGCGGGGAGAACATCTGAGGGGAGGACGGGGGCTGGTGGAGAGGGGAGGACGGGAGGGGGGAGTGAGGAAGCGAGGCAAAACCAGAGGGGGGAGGGGCTTGCGGTCTGAGGAAGACATCATCGGCGAGGAGGAGGTGCTGTCTGGACGGCTGTGGATGGAGGGGGGAGGCGCTGCCCTGGGAGGAGGTGACGGGACTCCTGCTGCCAGCCTCCGGGGACAGACGACCAACCAGCTGCTGCTGCCTCTGCTGCTGCAGCTGCTCGATCTTCACCTGCTCCAACTTCTGAGTCGCCTCCATCTTCGCCAGCTGCTTACTCTTCTGACGCATCATCTGAGGGACATCCCAGAGACACAGACAGGAGACAGGACAGAGATGTGGAGAGGACAGAGACACAGAGGAGAGAGGACAGTTACACAGAGAAAAGGACAGAGAGAGGACAGAGACACAGGGAGGACAGAGGACAGAGGACATGTCAGTGTGCTACTTGGTTTCTACATGTGGAGTTAAAACATGATGACGTGGCACCTGGTGATGCTCCCTGTCCCTGTCCCTGTCTCTGTCCCTGTCTCTGTCTCTCCGTAAATGTGGGACAGTCGGTGATGAATGAGTTAACAGTGTGATGTCATGAAGACGAGATGCCCATCATCAGAGCGATTAAACGTCCTGGAGGAGGACAGCGATTGTGCTGTGGTCCTCCAGCAGAGGACTCACCTGTCCTCCCTGCTGATTGGTCTCTCCTGTCTGTCTCTCACCTGGGTCATCACACCTGCTCGCACTGAATGTGAGGCTGCTGTCGTCCTTCAGCTCGCCGACCAATCACAGCCAACCGCCATCTGATACTGAGCCAACGACGCCCCTCAGGTTTGTGCCCGTCCCTCCTGTCGCAGCCTCACATCTGATTTCACAGCAGCTTTACGATTAAACCATGACGCGTGTTTGTGTGTTCCGACAGTCACTCTGTCACGTTAGGCGGTTACAGTCATAAAATCTTCCCGTGACTTGGCTGCCTGACGTCTTTCATGACGTGCATGATGTCATCGGATCACTCTCGTCCTATTATCATCGTCATTATTTCAGTCACTGTCTGTTCATGTCCCCGCCGGTCTGTTGGTGTAGTAATGTAGCCAGGTGGGCGGAGCTACATGTGAAGTCCCGTATACAAACTACGTTAGTCACTGAAGCCTCCACAGGACGTTCCTGCAAATGTTTCACAATAAAAGCCTGTTTAGAAAATGTAGGGATTCTCTCAGTGGAAATGGTAAGGGGCTTTTAATTTGAAACGGATACAGGAAGTGTTGAGTGAGAAATGACGGTGTGATGCGTTAAATGTGACAGGACAAACTGAAGCCAATTAAAACACTTGGCCCCGTGAATGTAACGTTAACATTTAAAAAAAACCGCCCAGATGGAACTGTTGACAGGAGCATGCTCTCTGCAGGGAGCAACTTTCATACCATCGGGGAACTTCAATCCTGAAATATCACGTCAACACAAAGTGTTTAGCAGTGAACCTGGACGTGATCCGAGCTGCTACGGCCGCGTCAGGCTGTATTCAGGCTGATATCGTATGGTCTGAACCTGGCGTGAGATGTCTCCAATGTCCTCCTCCAGAACTTGGCAGTACATCCAACCGTCTTCACAACCGCACCAGTTGGTTACGATGACATATTGCTGTCAGGTGAAGACCCTGGTGAGGACAGCGAGCGTGCAGATGAGCTGAACCGACAGGGAGGAGAGAGGATGGTTTCTGACGGCATGTGCAGAAACTGAGCAGGTGGCTGCTCTCAGACGATCTCACAGGCGAAGACGCTGGACGTGGACGTCCTGGGCTGGTGTGGTTACTCATGGTCTGTGGTTGTGAGGGTGGTTGGATGTACTGCCAAATTCATAGAAACAACAGTGGAGATGTCTCCTGGTCGTGACATCAACATTCAGGTCACAGGAAACAGCTCCGGCCAACAATCGCTGCCGTCTCTGTGAGACACTGTCCTCCTGCTCCTGGACCTCATTGTCTTCACTATTTGTGGACATTTACGGCTGCTGTTCCTCTTGAGTTAGCCGCTAACTGCTAACAGCTGCTTTCTCCCATGGCGGGTCGCATAAGTAACATGTCGTCTAAACATCACACCCGTCCCGCGGTCGCTTCCTGCCAGCTGTCCTTTTACACGGACGTCATTCTGGCACTGTTACTACCTCTGCTGCCATCTTTAAGTCGAGACGACTCTGTCCCTACATCCCATGATCCTTCTCTCTCACACAAACAGTGAGGTGGACTAACGGCGTGTAAAAGGGGCGGTGACTCTGAGCCTGTCGCAGAGCTCCGGTCCTGCAGCAGCAGTCGCATGATAAACAGAGAGAGAATCAATACGCTGCACACAGCGCTACGATGACATCGCCTCTTTTAAACGGTCAAATTTGGGGTAAAGTTGTAGTGATTGGACAAACTGGAGGACTGCGCAGAACTCACAGGGACTGGCTGAATTTGCGTTAATTGTTGCGATTGCAAAGTCCAGAAATGAGCGTCTTTTGCATCTGGGTGCACGTCTCCACGTGGCAAAGTATAAATGCTGCCTTCGTGCCAAGGACACGGGAGACGCACATCCTGTATCTGTGAATATTTTCTGTCACAGTTCAATTAAAGAGAAACATTTGACACGTAAATAGCTCCTGTCCCACCAACATTACCAGCAGTTTATTTACCTGGGTAAAAGAGTTCCTGGTAATCTGTGTGGTTTGTGTTTCCACCTCAAAGTTCTGAAAAATTATTCAAATCAGGCTGATGGCGTATGGGGGAGTGGAACAAGAAGAAGAAGAAGCTGAAGGCCAAACAAGCACGATGACGCCATAAACAGCGACCGCCAAGCCCGCATCATCATTAGTGCGACACAATACGCCAGGATGGAGGACGCTCGAGTTGTTCTGTTGTTCCTGGTGTTTTACTACATCACATATAAAACCATGTGATCTGCACGGAAAAGACGACAGGCGTTATTAGCAAAGACAACTGCCAACGCCCGAAGCTTCTGATAATCTAAAGTTTCTTCAACTCTTCACAAATGTGTTTCAGCGTGTGCCCTATATTTAGCTCCGCCAGCTTGTTGGCTATTCTTCCATAGACTCAAAGTCCCGCTGAATTTCTTCCTGGGCAAATACGCTTCAAAGAGCCTGGACCTCGTCGTCCGTCCACTTCTCGTAGCTTCTCTTCTTTTGCTCCATTTTCCAAATGATCAAAACACAAACCAAGTGAAGCTTGTGGAAATGAAATAAAGTTTGCAGCCACACTGGCACGGAAGAGAGGAACGCTGCAAGTGTGTGTTCCACCAATCAGCGTTCTTCAGCACACAGCCCCACCCCTCAAGAATTCTCCTACCCCCCTACTAGGTACTTTGTTCAGGGAAAGTTTGGGGTTGAGGGAAAGTTTACTCCCTGGGTAATTTCTGTGGAAATGTGCCGAGGTTTTTCAGAATCCCGGGTAAATGATAAAAGTTCCTGCGGGGGAAAAGAGGCGATTATCTGCTGACGAGCACGCCTGGCATGACGATGCCTTGGCCCGGCTACAGTCACTGCTGCAGTGCTCACTGGACAGTCTGGGTGTGACACGTCTCATAAACGTGCTGCAGTCACCACCAACTGTCAAAAGACAAATAAAAAATGTCCCTGTGGCTGCTGGCGCTGGTCTCTGTCAGCTTATTTGCACAGACGCACGATTTGGCGCCAACGGTACACGTTACTTAATTTAAATACCTGCAAACTGCACAGGAGCAATCAAGAAGCCACAGAGTGCTGAGCCTAGAGATGAGTTAGCATTTTAGCACTTCCTGTTCCCTCGTGTCATAGTCAGTGAGTTTTTCTGTGGTTAACACAAGCTGAGGAGACTCCACCTTCTGTTCTACCACTTACAATCCACCAATAAATGCTCCACTGTGAATTTAGGAGAGACCACAACAACCTGATGATTTCACATCAGTGTGAAGTGGACGATGAAGGACGGCAGCAGACCGACAATCAGAGCAAGGCAGCATCCCTTCAGAATAAAATCAGTCAGTTCTGAGACGGACTGAGGCCTCGGGCACCGACTCTGGGTCAACTGTCCTCAGACTGACATGACTGAAGTGTTGCTGTAATCGGATCAGACCCCCGTCCAGTGTTCCCCAAACCCTCAAAAGTTGAGTGTGCTTTGGCCCAGAGAAGATGACTGTGACCGATCCTGGGTCCATGTGTCTGAAATCCTCTTCTCTTTGGGAGAGTCTGCTCGGTGTCACTACCACACCTCTAGTCTCCACTCTCTCTGTCCTGGAGACATGAGCTGTTTTAGACTGGCGGGATCAATGACAGTTCCCTCTGTTCCATCCAAGCAGAGCAGAGTGACACATCACACACCAACTGTCCCAAACCTCAACATGTTCAGTTTCCTCCACTGGTTGAAACACACCTTTAAGGAGCTGAACCACAAACTTGTTTGAACAGTTTGTGCTTAAAAAATCAAATCAGTGAAACTATCCCAGATTTATTTTCTATCAATGACCTGATCTAATCCAGCAAAGACAGCACCGGCTGATAACCATGTGATGACCTCCAGGTGGTCAGAGTGAAAACTTAAGTATGTGTGCATGTGTGTGTGTGTGTGTGTGTGTGTGTGTGTGTGTGAACCAGTGGAGGAGTGTCCCGGGACAGGAAGAGGATTTCAGAGGTTCATGGATACAGGAAGTTCGCCTCGAACAGGTTGAGATCTTACCAGAGCCTCTTTGCCACCTCCTGCTACAGATGCCTGGTAGGGACAATCTTTATCTGTTGGTGATTTTAGGGCTCTGCTTTGGGGGAGATTTTCCTGCCTCTTCTTACCGGCTGCCCATCTGTCATCTACCTCTCCCTTTTCAATGACAATTACATCAGAGAC
Source organism: Cephalopholis sonnerati (assembly GCA_019142605.1). NCBI lineage: Eukaryota > Metazoa > Chordata > Actinopteri > Perciformes > Serranidae > Cephalopholis > Cephalopholis sonnerati. Next base: position 37,852,226 of record JAGQAX010000021.1, on the reverse strand, counting down.
GTTAGTTGGAGTGAGTGAGGCTCAGCAGCATGCACATCACACTGTCCACACTCATCATCTTCATCAGTGACACAATGACAACAGCACAAAGTCACATGACCCCGTCCCTCAGCCTGCCTCTGCACCCCCCCCTCCCCCAACATGCAGCCTGGTGGTTACCATGGTTACCACCCAGAGGGAGAAACCAACACCGTCCTGCAGCAGTGATTGGACCACAGTGAACCATGAGGAATGTCTAACGACAGACTACAGTCAGATGTTCCTGTTCGTGAACGTTACGTGTTGGTTCTGTGCCGGTGGCGACACACGTGATCTCTGGCTCAGATCACGTCCTGGAGTCTGGTGTTGATTTCTCCCTCTGGCTCTGCCTCATGGAGGTGAGCTGTTCAAGACAAACACGCTGAAACTCTGCTCACCTGTCTTAGCTTCCACTCCTGCTCCTGTTCTGACTCTTTGGGTCTCAGCGGGTCCTTAAACGCCCCCTCCGTCTCCATGGAAATGGGGTCATAAGGTCCCGGCGGCGGCGGTAGCGGCTGCGGCTGCTGCTGGGGTTGGTGGCGTTTGAGCGGGTCGTTGGACAGCTGCACCTTGTTGATGCGCTGAGCCGCCCGGTTGTCTCGAGCTTTTTGCTGGCGGAGAGAGAAAACAACAGATGGATTCAAACACTTTCACCTCACTTCAAACAGTTCATTATTTCCACAGGAAGTTCACTCAGTGTTTGAACACCAGCTTCTGTCCGAGCCACAGACGATCGTCTCAAACTTGTGATGTCATGGGGTAGACGATGAGTGGCTGCCTGATTTCCTTTTCTTATTCAAACCCAGTTCAGACCAAAGACTCACCATGAGATGAAATCTTTTAATGACCCTGCAGAGTAGAGCTGCACGGCTTTTATGACATCACTGTTCTGTTGGGACTGACAACAATTCACATCCTGGTACTTTCAGGCTGAACACGATATATATCTGGTATTTGTTATGAAGAGGGCTACATGTTCAGCTGCAGGCTGATCCACAGCTGAAGTCTGCCTGTTGGAGGTGAGACGTTTGTCTGCAGCTCTTCATCATCATTCAAGATTCAAGATTCAAGACATTTATTTGTCCCCATGGGGCAATTGGTTGTGCCGCAGTGGCAATAAGAACAACAACACACAAACAAACAATGTTAATAACAAGACTAAGATTAAAAAAAGATTAAAAAAAGTAATGAAAACATACATAAAAAGTGTGGGGTAAGGTAGTGATGGTGCTACCTGTGCTGTACAGAGTTGAACAGCGAGATGGCAGAGGGTATGAAGGAGAGTTTGTAACGGTTTGTTTTGGCTATTGGTTGTCTGAGACGGGAACCAGAGGGTAGAAACTTAAATTCTGAATGCAGGGGGTGAGTGCTGTCGGACATGATGGATTTTGCCTTCTTTAACAGCTGGTTATTGTACAGGTCTGAAAGGGTTTGTTGCTGAGTACCAATGATTTTACTGCTGACTTTTGTTATCCTGGTTAATGAGTTTTTCTGTTTGAGATTGAGGGATGCAAACCAGCAGATAAATGAAAAGGTGAAAACAGACTCAATAAAAGATTTATAAAACATTGTCATGAGAGATCTGTCGACCTGGAACTTGGCTAGTTTTCCTCAGACAAAACAGACGTCATCATCATCAACATCATCATCATCATCTCACTGTGGCTGTTTCTGATTTCACTCTTCCTCCCTGCTGTGTCATTAGACATGTCTTTACTGAAGAAGAGGAGCTAATAAAGTTTCACTACTTTGGTGATAAACATATTTTAATTCCTAAAAAGTTTTTAAAATAAAAAATGATTTTGTTGTGTAAAAACTTTTATTGTGAAGCAGCAAAATCAGGAAATGTTGAGCTGTCGAGCAGCAGCTTCACACAACTTCTAATCCTGCTGACAGCGAACATGAAACAGTAAAACAAAGCAGATATGTAAAGTACAAACAGGACGCAGGAGAGAAACTAAACTCCACAGAGACTCAGTCAGAAGCTACAGACGCACTGAGAGCTTAAAGACACCTGTCTCTCTGGTCTCCTGCAGACAGACGGGAGGACAGTCTCACAACACACACGGCTTGTTTGGGGGGTCGTCAGGGTGCGCTGCGGTCGGTGAGACGCTGCCGCTACCCACCCAGCTTTTGATGCACGGCTAGGCGTGTCACAGCGCTTCCAAACCAATAACAGAAACACAAATCGGCGCAGCATGGCGATCCAGAGGAAAAGGCCCACAGTGTTGTACGTGTGCTGCTGCGGTAACTTCACCCATCTCACGGACTGATGTAGCTCGTGCAGCGTACAGACCGATGTCACACTGTAGCAGCTCCGTGTCTCTCTGAGTGTTGAAAGAGAAACTGTGAGTGAGCGAGGGGGCGGAGCTGCGCGGAGAGACGAACACTGGTATGTGCCATGTGACGCAACTTGAGCCGATATCAATATAAACGGTGTTGTCTAAATTTATATCTTGCAGCTCTACTGGTTAGGTGCAAACATTACCCAGAGTGTGGAGGATGGTCTCCTGACGTTTACTCCCCAGACACAACATGGACCTGTCTCTGGCACTCGGCCGGTGTTACTCTCAGACTAACTAACTACAGGCTGCCAGAGAATGAACAAGTAACGGACGTAGCTAACGTGACATCGCTCTTTGCTTTGTGGACTCCTGTCTGGAAACTTCAGCATCTCAGCCATCTCCAACGTGACTGCTGTGGAGCCAGCAGGGAGCACAGTCAGAGACCCCTCAGTTGACTAAGACTCAAGTCCAGCCGTCTTTTCTAAAAGTGTCTTGCTCACCAGTGTGTGGTGAACTTCTGGGGATGTTCTGGTCCCCAGAGTTTGCTGTGGAGTGAGCGCCCTTGACCTCCATGAAGCTCACTGGTGCAGACGGTTGCGGACGTGATGCAGCGGCTCAGAGGAGAAACTTTCCCCCGTCAGGCTCTGAGAGAACATCATCTTCTCTCCTCTGCTGAGGAGTGGGGAGTTTACGGCTCTCATGTCCCTAATACCACACAGTCTCTGGCTTTTGTTTCAGATCTGGTGTCAAAAAAATGCTGGTGCAACACTGAAAGGCTTGATCCAATCACACAGTGCAGAACAGACATCATGGCAGTGACCGTCACCTGTGGACACGGTGAACTTTATTACTCCTTTCAACCTTGACGAAAGCAGCCCAGACCAGATCTTCTCCTTCTGACCTTTCACAATAAAAGCCCTCAACATGAACACTGTAACTGTTTCTGAGAGCTCTAATTCACTCAGTCAAAGCAAACTGTAGAGAGCAGCTGACCTCAGACAGCCGGACAGACGCTGCTCTGGGTCACGAGCGTTCCTGTAGTCCTCGTCACTTTACAGTACGAACAGTCTGAGTGAGGGACACGCGTACGGATCGTTCTCAGCTTACGATAAGATACCCCATCATTTATCGGCCTGATCAACGCTGCGCACCCCTGGGTTTGATGTGAAATACCTGCAGGTGAGTATTTTGCGTTTTCGTGTCATTTATCCGTCCGCCCTCCGGAGGGTAAAGGTCGGACGACTCGCGCCTTAAACTCACTGCGTCGCTCTCTGACATCAACCAACAGCTGCAGGAAACTCACCACGAATGGAGCTCTGTCCTGAGAGCTGGCCTTCCTCCACAGCTTGGCGATCTGCTTCACTCTGGTGGACCAGTCTGAGACACACACACACACACACACACACACACACACACACACACACACACACACACCACACACACCACACACACACACACACACAGAGTTTAGTAGCTGACTCTTCAAACTGCTGTGTTATCATGCACATTTTCATATTGTTCTAGAAACATCTTCTGAGAAGTTTCACGATCGAGCATAAATCGGCCTGCTACGCAGATGATATTTTGATCTTCTTGAGTCAACCAACAATCTCCCTACCCAAATTAATGTATTCATTTGATTACTTTAGTCGCCTGTCAGGATACAAAATTAATATAAGCAAAACACAATTACTTACATATAATTACAACCCAACAGATGAAATTAAGGGTAAATATGATCTGGCGTGGCAGACAGAATATTTTAAATATCTGGGGGTTATCATACCGAAGGACCTCACAGAACTATATAAACACAATTATTTACCAATAGAAAGGAAAATTAAAGAGGATATAGCGAGATGGAACTTAATTCCATGCTTGAGTTTTAGCTCAAGAATAGACTCGATTAAAATGAATATCTTACCCAAATTATTATATCTATTCCAAACTCTGCCAATAGACATAAACCAAAAACAATTTAATGAATGGGACAAAATCCTGTCCAGATACATATGGCAAGGTAAAAGGCCTAGAATTAGATTTAAAACCCTGCAACTGCTAAAAACAAAAGGAGGATGGGGCCTTCCTTCTCTTAGAGATTATTACTGGGCAGCACAAACACGACCTATAATATGTTGGTGTAACCCTTCCTATGATGCCCAGTGGAAAAACATTGAAGAGGGTCTAACTCCGATTCCCATACAAGCCTTGATGGCCGATAGTAGTTTGCAAGATTTCATTAAAAGTATAGAAAATCCATGGATCAAGTTAACTCTAAAAATATGGAAAACAGTGATAACCGAATACAAATTAGAAAAAGATATTGTGATCCTTAAGTGGTGTGCATATGACACACAATTTGCACCAAATAAATTAGATAACAGATTCAAAGATTGGACAACTAGAGGCATAACGGCTATATGTAAGATTATAAAGGATAATGTATTACTTAGTTTTGAAAGAATGAAAGAGAAATATGCTCTAGAGACACAAGATTTCTATCGATACCTGCAGCTGAGACACTTTATTAGTGAAAGGATAAAAAAATCTATCAGAACAAAGCAAACAGCTGTTAGACATATTTAAAAGGGCTTATAACTCACACAAAGATAGAGGTATAATTTCAGGTCTATATAAAGGGCTCATTAACATGAAAACACATTCCACTCTATATATTAAGACAAAATGGGAAATGGAGGGAGGACCAGATCTGACGGAGGAAGAGTGGGCAATAATCTGGGAATATCAATGGAAGTGTAGCAGCTCACAGAGCTGGAAAGAGTTTGGCTGGAAAAGTCTGATTAGATATTTTATTACACCACACCAAAAGTCCCACTATAGAGATAACTCTCCAACTTGTTGGAGAAACTCTGGAAATACAAATGCAAATCATTATCATGTCTTTTGGAGCTGTTCAGTTATCAAAAATTTTTGGAAGGAAATACATAAGGCAACACAAGAAATTTTTGGGAGTCACCTGTCTCTGGAATGTAAAACTTTTTTTTTGGACTCATTCCGGAAAGATGGCTGAAGAGAGACAAATATTTATTTAACATTTTGTCAGTAGCGGCCAAAAAAGCCCTCACAAGCAAATGGCTTTCATCAGAAAGCCCAACGCTGAACATGTGGATGGACATTACAATTGACATATATAGGATGGAGAGACTAACCGCAGAGGTGAATTATAAGAAGAAGGACTTATTTGTTTCGCGATGCAAGAAATGGATGGACTACATCATACCACGCAGACCGGACTTTGATTCTATTAATTTTGCATAGAAGATCTTGCATAGCAAATGCAATAACCGCACTTCACTCCCTATTTGTTCATGTTTGTTTGTTTTTTGTTTTTTTTTGTTTGTTTGTTTGTTCGTTTTATTATTATTATCAGAAAAAAGGACATTCAGGCTAACATATTGTTATAACAATTGAAATGGATGTCTGTCAAAATTGATGCAGAAGGTCAATAAAAAAGTGAATAAAAAAAAAAAAAAGAGAAGTTTCACGATCACAACATGTGTGTGTGTGTGCGCGTGTGTGTGTGTGTGTGTGTGTGTGGTGTGTGCGTGTGTGTACCAGGGTACTGCTCTCTCAGCTGGGGGAAGTTGGTGTTGCAGTAGAGGACAGGAGCGACCGTGGCCATCTCTCCCAGAGTTTCTTCTTTCTCCCACTTCAACATGCCCCTCTGAGCTGTCGACATCACGTCCTGCTCGCCCTCTCCCGCTGGCGCCCGATTGGCCGAGCCCAGCGCCAGGGCGGTGCCTTGCAGCGGAGCAGTGGCAGGGCTCTCAGGAGGGGGCATCCTGAAGCCTGCAGGACTCTGGGCGCCGCTGGGCATCATGGGAGTGTTATGAAAGTGAGGAGCAGCTCCCATGAGGCCGTTCATCAGTGGAAGACGAGGAAACACGGCGGCTGCTGAGAGACGCAGATTAATGATCAGTCTGTGACAACACTGTTTTCACTTCTCCTGTTTCAGCCTGTGTCAGTTACACACGGCTCGTCTCCTCGTCTTAGATCAATCAATGAGATCAGACCTTTTGATTAATCAGCGGTGACTGGCAGCGGGAAATTTATTTTGGTTCTAATTTCTAGTGTGGGCTCTGAGTGAAAAGAGGACATGTGGGTCAGATCGCAGGTGTTGGATGATAAAATCAAACAATAATCATTTAAAGGTCCAGAGTGTCAGGTTCAGGAGGACTCAGTGGTGTCTCTCAGTGAGGACTACAGATTACAGATTACAGATTAGAACCAGCTGAACCTTCTCCTGGTCAGAATTCCTTCAGTGTTGAGGAGCTGAATGATCCTCAGAGGTCTCCTCCTCTCAGAAACACACCAGCTGACTGACACCAGGAAACACTCTGAACACACACCTGCCCCCCCCCCCCCCCCCCCAAAGTTTCAACATTACCTTTTCATTTGATCTAGTTTTCCTCAAAATGTGACTTGTTTTTTGAAATATATAAAAATGTTTTTCTTTGAAATAATTTCTGTTTGATGTTACAACCTTATTTTGTCTTGGAATATTAGAACTTGGTTGTTTTAAAATATTACAACTCTTTTCTCTACAATGTTTCAACATTATTTGAATATTTTCCATAAAATATTACAAAGTTTTAGTTGAAATGTATGTCGACTTTTTTTTCTTGAAATATTCCAGCTTTTTTCTCTTATTCAACATCACTCCACCTTTTTCCACTAAACACTGTGACTTTTTTTGTCTTGGTGTATGAAAACTGTTATTCTTGAAACATTTCAGCTTTTCTCTCTGAAATATTTTAACATTTCTTTTCTTGGAATATTAACACTTAGTTGTCTCAAAATATTTCAACTTCTTTGTCTAAAATGTTTAACTTTTCTCAACTTTTGTTTCCAGAAAAATCTCTTTCTCGTGATTTATCGATTTTTCAGTAGTTTTTTCGTCCAAATATCACAGGGGGTGTTGCTGAAACTTCTCCCATGTGCCAAGTGTGCAGGAGAACTACGGTGGCTGTCCCAGTGTAGAGTCAGTGTTTGGTTTGTCTGTTCTGGGCTACCGTAGGAACATGGCGGAGCAACATGGTGTAGGCTGAAACCATTTCCCTCAGTGGAAACTAAACTTTGATTGACTTTAATTTCACAGATAAGAAACAATAAACTGTGAAGACAATAAAGCCTCCACACACTGTGTGTGATTTATCCTGGCTGAAATATGAGCAGAGGAAATCTCTGCTAGCTGCTAGGCTCATTTATACAATGGAAAATGCCATAGGCTTGTGCTAATAACGTTAGCATGTTGTATTTGTGGGGAAAATGTGTCCAGATAAAGACAAGTGTTTGTCTGTGAATGCTGCCAGTTATAGTGAAGCTGATTGGTGTTTGAAACTGTCTCTATGAAGCCATGTTTAATGTGTGTTTAATGTGTGTTTTGAATCAACTAAACTTCACAGCACTTCACAGAAACACTGCTGCCCTCGAGTGTTTTGGAGGTGTAACTGCAGAGTGACACAGACACACAGTATAAATGCTCACCACAGCGTAGACGACATGAGGAGGGTCTGAGCACAACTATAAATCCCACTTAAGGGACCAAGAGACACTTGAATCTTTTATAAGAGACATGATCGAACACTTTGATATGTCCTGTGTTAATGTCCTGTGTTTACAGCAACATCTTTGCTCAGGTGTTTTTCCGCCTGAGCATCTGATAACACAACAAATGTTTGTGTAAATAAAAACAAAATAAGACAATAAGAATCATGCTCTCAGCTCTTCAGGAGAAGAGTCATAATTCACATTTAAGCAGGAATCCTGCAGCCCTAATGTTACTGCACCTCACAGCCCGGGATCAGCACTGATGTCAGGTACAGGTGTGTGTGTGTGTGTGTGTGTGTACCTGCGTTGTGTGTGTGTGTCTTGTTCGCAGCAGCAGTGTGTGTTTGTTGGCTCCGCTCTGGCTGCTGGTTGTTGCTGCTGTTTGGACTGAGAACAGCAGTGAACACCTCCTCCACGTCCTTCCCCTCCAGCTCTGCACACACACACACACACACACACACACACACACACACACACACACACACACACACACACATTCATTAACCTCAGAGCTCTGACAGGCTGATCTGAGGTCTGTCACTGATGTCATCTGAGTAACCAGCTGATAAATACTGACAGATGCAGCATGAACACTCTGAGCTGCTCACACACACACACACACACACACACACACACACACACACACACACACACACACACACACACACACACACTCACACCCTCACACAGAACAACCAATTAGGTTTCAACAATCCTCATCCATCCAAGCCTACCAGTAACAAACTGGGAGACGTTTACTGTGAACCATCAGCTGAATGTGATGCAGTGATGAAGACAGCTGATGAACATGGAGGAAGGTTTGACATTAGGGATAAAGGGGAGCTCATTTCTGCCTGTGTGTCGTCACACAGCAGTGATCGTGAGTCTAGAGTGAGTCTCACCTGGGATCTTGTACAGTTTGCTGAGGATGGCACCTGGAGAGAGACACACGACTGATGAGTCACAGTTCATGGTGTCAGACTGAGGCTGGGTGAGACGGCCTCAGGATGACATCACAACACACAAGATAACATATATCTCTAATCTTAACATCTCCTCTGGACCGCTGTCCACTCCTCAGACACTGAGTATACTACAGTTAGCATAAAGTTGGTTACAGCTCTGTTAGAATATCTGGAAGTCACACTGGTGCTCCATGGTCGCAAAATTTAACCCAACAGTCGCAGTGTGGTGCCCCGCACAAACAAAAACACCAGCC
>JAGQAX010000021.1:37773133-37840633 GCA_019142605.1 Cephalopholis sonnerati | reverse complement strand
ACGGATCCTGCTCAGTGGGGGGGTCAGGGTCGGGTGGAGTCTGCAGGACAGACACGCTGTTCTGGTTGATGATCCTCAGCTTCAATTTGGGCTTACACCTGCAGACAGGAAACAGCTGATCAGCGTGATGACGCAAAACGGAAACAGCTCACACCATTAAAGCAAGGAGAAGAAGAAGAGGAGGAGGAGGAGGTTCACCTGCGGTACCTGCGCGGTGATGTCAGAGGTTCAACCAGAGACTGCAGGTGAGAGAGACCCGACTCCGTCAGACACACTCCGTCCTGAGTGTACGTCTTTGGATCTGCGCAAACACACACACACACACACACACACACACACACACACACAGTGACATGATCATATTGACACATCATCACAGCATCTTGATATCACCACCTACAGGTGTTCATCCAACAGGCTGATCAACTACAGTTGCCGCCTCGCGGTCGCACGCCACCGTGAACCTGTCAGGTTCCATCCTGAGTCTCCATCCATTACAGCGAAAACTTGAATCCTTGTGACAAGGGGAGAACATGTGGGAGCACCTGGAGGAAACCCACGCTCACACGGGGAGAACATGTGGGAGCACCCGGAGGAAACCCACGCTGACACGGGGAGAACATGTGGGAGCACCTGGAGGAAACCCACGCTGACACGGGGAGAACATGCGGGAGCATCTGGAGGAAACCCACGCTGACACGGGGAGAACATGTGGGAGCACCTGGAGGAAACCCACGCTGACACGGGGAGAACATGTGGGAGCACCTGGAGGAAACCCACGCTGACATGGGGAGAACATGTGGGAGCACCCAGAGGAAACCCACGCTGACAAGGAGAGAACATGTGGGAGCACCCAGAGGAAACCCACGCTGACACGGAGAGAACATGTGGGAGCACCCAGAGGAAACCCACGCTGACATGGGGAGAACATGTGGGAGCACCCAGAGGAAACCAATGCTGACACGGGGAGAACATGTGGGAGCACCCAGAGGAAACCAATGCTGACACGGGGAGAACATGTGGGAGCACCCAGAGGAAACCAATGCTGACACAGGGAGAACATGTGGGAGCACCCGGAGGAAACCCACGCTGACACGGGGAGAACATGTGGGAGCACCCGGAGGAAACCAATGCTGACACAGGGAGAACATGTGGGAGCACCTGGAGGAAACCCACGCTGACATGGGGAGAACATGTGGGAGCACCCAGAGGAAACCAATGCTGACACGGGGAGAACATGTGGGAGCACCCAGAGGAAACCAATGCTGACACAGGGAGAACATGTGGGAGCACTCGGAGGAAACCCACGCTGACACGGGGAGAACATGTGGGAGCACCTGGAGGAAACCAATGCTGACACAGGGAGAACATGTGGGAGCACCTGGAGGAAACCCACGCTGACACGGGGAGAACATGTGGGAGCACCTGGAGGAAACCAATGCTGACACAGGGAGAACATGTGGGAGCACCTGGAGGAAACCAATGCTGACACAGGGAGAACATGTGGGAGCACCTGGAGGAAACCAATGCTGACACAGGGAGAACATGTGGGAGCACCCAGAGGAAACCAATGCTGACACAGGGAGAACATGTGGGAGCACCCAGAGGAAACCAATGCTGACACGGGGAGAACATGTGGGAGCACCTGGAGGAAACCAATGCTGACACGGGGAGAACATGTGGGAGCACCCAGAGGAAACCCACGCTGACAAGGGGAGAACACTTTTGAACCAGCTGCCATCTTGCTGTGAGGCGACGATGCTAACCACTGCACCCCTGTGCCACCAAAACTTCTAATCAGACGTTTGTGCCAAACTCAAAGAAATTCCTTCAAGGTGTCTCTAAGATATTGTGTTCATGAGTACGGGACAAACAGACGGACGGACAGCCTGAAAACAAAATGGGTGGTGCCACAGCTGTAACCGTGGCGGAGTTGTTGAGCTGACAGGTTTAAACAGTTGGTGTTACAGAGTCACACTGACCGGGTTCTCTTGTCCTGGAGATGATCTGAGCCATGTAGGGAGAATCAAAACTGTCTGACCTCCCTGAAACACACACACACACACACACACACACACACACACACACACACACACACACACAGCAGTGTTATCATCAGAGGAACACACACAGTTCCTGGATCAGGTGGTGCTCAGTGACGTAGCTCATATAAAGGTGAGGATCAGCATGCAGGTGTAAACACTGGATCTAATGTGTGTGTGTGTGTGTGTGTGTGTGTGTGTGTTTACCGTAGGAGCTGCGGCTGTGTGTTCGACACAGTGAGCAGTCGAAGCCCTCGTCAGCAGCAACCTCCACCTCGTCCTCAGTGTTCAGACCCTGACACACAGCATGGACCCACCTGCACACACAGGTACATGTACAAACAGAGCCTGGCTTCAGCCCTGATGGTCTGGTGAAGGTGCACAGTCCTGTGTGTGTGTGTGTGTGTGTGTGTGTGTGTGTGTGTGTGTGTGTGTGTGCTGTTACCTGTCACACTGCTGACACTGCAGTATCAGTTCGTCCTGTGAGTACTGTCTCTGACAGTGAGGACAGCGGCTCAGACTGGCACACGGTCCACAGCGACTGTAGTTATTCTGCCAATCACAGTGCAGCCCGGGGGAGGAGGAGCCACACTGGACACACCACACACACCTGAGGAGAACGCGCACACACACACACACACACACACACACACACACACGGTTGTTTCAAGAATCTGCAGGATCAGTTATCAATCTGTGTGTAAACCATGTTCTACGGGCTTTACTGTACACACACACACACACTCACACACACACACACACACACAGGTGATTGACAGATGGACCCACCACTTGCACTTCCAGGCTCCTTTAGGGACGTTATGAAGGGGCGGGTCCAGGCAGTAGGTGTGGTAGCTGATGTCACAGTCGTCGCATAGCAACAGTCGCCCGGGGTCGCTGGCCTCGCCACACGCCTCACACACAGTACACTCCAGACAGCGCCACCCTTTGGTCAGGATGACCCTCGTGATCTGGACATGATAGCAGAGAGTAATCAGATTACAGCAGAGAGTAATCAGATTACAGAGAGGATGATGACTGTTGGCACTGTGTGTGTGTGTGTACTGACCTTGACGTTGACACAGTAGGGATGGTAACACTGTCCACACTGAGAACAGGCCAACAGTCTGCCTTCAGCCCCCTGACCAAAACTGCCACACACCACACACATGTCCTGCACACACACACGAGAGTGACATCAGCTCTGCAGGTGATTGGTGGGAAACCTTAAGAAGGTTGACCTGATGATGCATCTTAAAGGGCCAGTACTGGAATCCTCACAGTACGCCGAGCTTGGTGTTGGTGCTGAGTCTCAGGTGTCATATGGACACTAGACCTGAATGACTTCTGATGGGACTCTGACGAGTCCAGGTGAAAGAGTACCTGTTTGAGGGTGAAGTGGTCAGAGGTGGAGAACATCACCACCGTGTTGTGCATCGAGTTCTCCTCCTCCTCCTTCGGCTGGAACGGCTCCACATACACACTCTGACAGAGAGACAACAGTCAGCAATATCCTCTGTATCAGCGAATCATCAGCTCAGACATGTAGCTACTGTTATATAATAAAGGTAAATAAAGTAGTGTTGTAATAAAAGTACATAAAGTACTGTTGTAATAAAGGTACATAAAGTACTGTTGTAATAGAAGTACATAAAGTACTGTTGTAATAGAAGTAAATAAAGTACTGTTGTAATAAAGGTACATAAAGTACTGTTGTAATAAAGGTACATAAAGTACTGTTGTAATAAAGGTACATAAAGTACTGTTGTAATAAAGGTACATAAAGTACTGTTGTAATAGAAGTAAATAAAGTACTGTTGTAATAAAGGTACATAAAGTACTGTTGTAATAAACGTAAATAAAGTACTGTTGTAATAAAAATATATAAAGTACTGTTGTAATAAAGGTAAATAAAGTACTGTTGTAATAAAGGTAAATAAAGTACTTTTGTAATAAAGGTAAATAAAGTACTGTTGTAATAAAAGTATATAAAGTACTGTTGTAATAAAGATAAATAAAGTACTTTTGTAATAAAGGTAAATAAAGTACTGTTGTAATAAAAATATATAAAGTACTGTTGTAATAAAGGTAAATAAAGTACTGTTGTAATAAAGGTAAATAAAGTACTTTTGTAATAAAGGTAAATAAAGTACTGTTGTAATAAAAGTATATAAAGTACTGTTGTAATAAAGGTAAATAAAGTACTTTTGTAATAAAGGTAAATAAAGTACTTTTGTAATAAAGGTAAATAAAGTACTGTTGTAATAAAAGTATATAAAGTACTGTTGTAATAAAGGTAAATAAAGTACTGTTGTAATAAAAATATATAAAGTACTGTTGTAATAAAGGTAAATAAAGTACTGTTGTAATAAAGGTACATAAAGTACTGTTGTAATAAAGGTAAATAAAGTACTGTTGTAATAAAAGTATATAAAGTACTGTTGTAATAAAGGTAAATAAAGTACTTTTGTAATAAAGGTAAATAAAGTACTGTTGTAATAAAGGTACATAAAGTACTGTTGTAATAAAGGTACATAAAGTACTGTTGTAATAAAGGTAAATAAAGTACTTTTGTAATAAAGGTAAATAAAGTACTGTTGTAATAAAGGTAAATAAAGTACTGTTGTAATAAAGGTAAATAAAGTACTGTTGTAATAAAGGTAAATAAAGTACTGTTGTAATAAAGGTACATAAAGTACTGTTGTAATAAAGGTAAATAAAGTACTGTTGTAATAAAGGTACATAAAGTACTGTTGTAATAAAGGTAAATAAAGTACTGTTGTAATAAAGGTAAATAAAGTACTGTTGTAATAAAGGTAAATAAAGTACTGTTGTAATAAAGGTAAATAAAGTACTGTTGTAATAAAGGTAAATAAAGTACTGTTGTAATAAAGGTAAATAAAGTACTTTTGTAATAAAGTACTGTAAAAACGGACCTAAACTGTCTCAAAACCACACTCACCACTGTTACCATGGTGTGTGTGTGTGTGTGTGTGTGTGTCTGTGTGTGTGTGTGTGTGTGTGTGTGTCTGTGTGTGTGTGTGTTCTTACTCCAGGCGACACAGTCAGACAGTCCTGAGTTTTCAGCCGACTCCTTCCTCTCCCTCCTCTTCCTCCTCCAATACCTCCTCCTCTGGACCTCCTCCTGCCTGGAAACCCTGAACCACGACCCTGAGGGGAGGAGGAGGGGGAGGACCATCAAACTATGACATTCTAATGAGGAGGCTTATGTCACAGTTACTGTACACGTCACCGTGGAAACACCGACAGCACAATGACATCACTGACATCAGCTGGGGTTCCCTCACTGAGCTGAAACATAAGGACTCTCAAGGCCTTGAAGGTTTATTTTCAGGCTGAACTCAGGGATGCTGTCAGCAGCTACATGTTGGTGTTTACTTTCAAATGTGTTCAAGGCCATTCACAAACTTTCCAGGGTTCTCCAGGTCTGACAGAACCCATTTATCAGAGCTGTTCCAGGTCCCACTGGCCACACTCACAGCCCATAATAACCAGTGAGCAGCCAGGTCTGCACACCTCCACCAACCTCACAGCCCAGAGGGGTGGATGCACACAGACACACAGTTAGTAAGCTGCTGTTAGCTCCAGCACACACACACACACACACACACACACACACACACACACACACACACACACACACACAGTCAGGGTGCACTTGGTTTCTACACGGTCACATCCCGGAGGGGCGGAGTGAGGAAACACTGTGTTAGTTACAGAGTTAGGGTGCGCTTCTTTACCACTCTCATGCTCCAGAGGGGGGAGTCCGGTGGACGGGGCTTAGGGCTGTCCCACCCCCCCTCCCCCATGGAATCCTGGGAGGACGAGGGGGGGCTCACCGCCCTGCGATTACTCCACCACGAACCCTGAGTTGGGGGAGGAGGAGGAGGAGGAGAAGGAGGAGGAGGAGGACAAAATGCAGTAACATAAATGCAACAGCCACAAAACAAAAAGTCAAACTCAAACAGAAAAAATAAAATCAGGCAAAATGATTAGACGATGTTACCATGACGACGACATGCAACCAGTCACAACACACAGTCATACTGGGACACACAGACCAGTCAGTTCACTACAGCTGAACTGGTAAATATCAGATCACAGATCTATCACCTGATCACAGATCTATCCCCTGATCACAAATCACCTGATCACAGATCTATTCCCTGATCACAGATCTATCACCTGATCACAGATCTATTCCCTGATCACAGATCTATCACCTGATCACAGATCTATCCCCTGATCACAGATCTATCACCTGATCACAGATCTATTCCCTGATCACAGATCTAACACCTGATCACAGATCTATCCCCTGATCACAAATCACCTGATCACAGATCTATCCCCTGATCACAGATCTATTCCCTGATCACAGATCTATCACCTGATCGCAAATCACCTGATCACAGATCTATCCCCTGATCACAGATCTATCACCTGATCACAGATCTATCACCTATTCGCAAATCTATCACCTGATCGCAGATCTAACACCTGATCGCAGATCTATCACCTGATCGCAGATCTATCACCTGATCACAGATCTATCCCCTGATCGCAGATCTAACACCTGATCGCAGATCTATCACCTGATCACAGATCTATCCCCTGATCGCAGATCTAACATCTGATCGCAGATCTATCACCTGATCGCAGATCTATCCCCTGATCACAGATCTATCCCCTGATCGCAGATCTATCCCCTGATCACAGATCTATCCCCTGATCACAGATCTATCCCCTGATCACAGAGCTATCACTTGATCACAGATCTATCCCCTGAGCACAGATCTATCCCCTGAGCACAGATCTATCACCTGATCACAGATCTATCCCCTGATCACAGATCTATCCCCTGACAGTGGCAGTGGTGCTCCATGGTAACAAATCAGACTCTGCTCTCTGATGACATCACACACATTCAGGTACTGACAGAGAAACAAACGGCTTCATGCGATGACACGTGTGTTGGTGTGAGCCAGACATGCTGAATGGATGCAGCGTCAGTGAGTGACAGGCCAGGAGGAAGAAGAGGAGGAAGAAGAGTGTGTTCTACACATGCTCTACACGCCCACACACACACACACACACACACACACACACACACACACACACACACACACACACACACACATTTCCCTGCGTGTGTGTGCTGGTTCAGTCTGATCAGAGAAGAAGAACCCAACACCTCAGATCAATAACAACAGTTTCTACTAGAAAGGTTTCCCACACAGCTGAAAGACAACATGCTTCATCAACCTAAAGACACACTGTCAATCAATCAGTCAATCAATCAATCAGTCAATCCATCAGTCAGTCAATCAATCAATCAATCAATCAGTCAATCAATCAATCAATCAGTCAATCCATCAGTCAGTCAATCAATCAATCAATCAATCAATCAGTCAATCAGTCAATCCATCAGTCAGTCAGTCAATCAATCAATCAATCAATCAGTCAATCAGTCAATCCATCAGTCAGTCAATCAATCAATCAATCAATCAATCAATCAATCCATCAGTCAATCCATCAGTCAGTCAGTCAGTCAGTCAATCAATCAATCAATCAATCAATCAATCAATCAATCATTCAATCAATCAATCAGTCAGTTATTGGAGGTGTGTTTCAGCTCCCTGTGATCCTGTTGGCTGCTCAGAGTCTGAGGTGATCAAACATCCTGAATGATTGATCAGCCCTGACTCCTCACACACACACACACACACACACACACACACACAGTCCAGAGGTCAAAGGTCATGTACCTGTTTGACCCTGGCTCTGCCTGGGGAGAACTTCCTCTTGGAGATGGCCGGCTTCCCCATGCCGATCTTAGGAGTGAGGGGGAGCACCGTGATGGGAGGAGCCTGAGGCTGGGGACAGACAGGACACAAGGACAGGTCAGTCAGCAGGAGGAGGAGGACACGCTGGGAGGAGGAGAAAGAGGAGGACATGCTGGGAGGAGGAGAATGAGGAGGAGGAGGAGGAGGACAACACGCTGGGAGGAGGAGGAGGACAACACACTGGAAGGAGGAGGAGGACAACACACTTGGAGGAGGAGGAGGACAACACACTGGAAGGAGGAGGAGGACAACACACTGTAAGGAGGAGGAGGACAACACACTGGAAGGAGGAGGAGGACAACACACTTGGAGGAGGAGGAGGACAACACACTGGAAGGAGGAGGAGGACAACACACTGTGAGGAGGAGGAGGACAACACACTGTGAGGAGGAGGAGGACAACACACTGTGAGGAGGAGGAGGACAACACGCTGGGGGGAGAAGGAGGAGGAGGAGGAGGACAACATGCTGGGGGGAGAAGGAGGAGGAGGAGGAGGACAACACGCTGGGAGGAGGAGAAAGGGGAGGAGGAGGAGGACAACACACTTGGAGGAGGAGGAGGACAACACACTGGAAGGAGGAGGAGGACAACACACTGTGAGGAGGAGGAGGACAACACACTGTGAGGAGGAGGAGGACAACACACTGTGAGGAGGAGGAGGACAACACGCTGGGGGGAGAAGGAGGAGGAGGAGGAGGACAACATGCTGGGGGGAGAAGGAGGAGGAGGAGGAGGACAACACGCTGGGGGAAGAAGGAGGAGGAGGAGGAGGACAACACGCTGGGGGGAGAAGGAGGAGGAGGAGGAGGACAACACGCTGGGAGGAGGAGAAAGGGGAGGAGGAGGACAACATAAGCAGGAGGACAACACACTGGGAGGAGGAGGAGGAGAACATCAGCAGGAGGACAACACAAGAAGGAGGACAACACAGGGTGGACAACACTAAGAGTAGAAGGACAACACCAGGAGGACAACACAAGGAGAGGTGAGTTAGCAGGAGGACAACACACTGAGAGGAGGAGGACACAGGGTGGACAATACCAGGAGGACAGCACAAGGAGGACAACACAAGGAGGACACCACAAGGAGGAGAACACCAGGAGGAGACGTCATTTGCCTTCCTCAAGTATGACCAGCTCATAGTGCACCCTCCTCGTAAGTTCTCCAATGAACCTCTTGAATGACTGCTGCTCACCATTTATTTTTTAACCATTACTATCTGACTGTTTAAACTTATTTCCTGTTCTTTAAACGATGTCTTCTATTGATGAAATGTTGAATGTTTCATATTTATCTGATGAGGAACCTGAATTTATTACTTTTTCCAATCAACATCTCTCATCATATGATAATTCTGACCCTGATATTAACCTCTAATGGTTCCAGTAAGACTGACTGTAGATATTTCACTACGGAATCCCTCAATACTCTTGTTACTGAAAAGGACACCAGTATTGAGGATACCTTGTCATTTTTCCATCTAAATATTAGGAGTTTACCAAAACATTATGATGACCTTATTGATTATCTTTCCTTATTTTCTATTCAGTTTAAGATAATCGCCTTAACAGAAACTTGGTTGACAAATGAGAAAGTGTCTCAATTTAACATCCAGGGCTATAATCACATTCCTTGTCACAGGCATGACAGGATTGGTGGTGGTGTATCTTTGTTTCTACAGGAGGAACTTAAATTCTCTCTTCGCCCTGACCTTACAACTCCCCTTGGAAAGGAAGCTGAAGCCATATTTATTGAACTAACTACTGTTGTGCACAAGACCAAGGTTATTATTGGCTGCATTTACAGGCCTCCTGACTCCAACCATAATTCATTTATAAATTGTTTATCTACTTCTTTGAGTAAAATATCATCAGAGAAGAAATTGTGTTATCTGTTGGGGGACTTTAATATAAATCTGATGCACCCTCAATTCTGTGCTTTTGTTGACCACCTGAATGCCTTTGCCTTTTACCCTCCTCTTATCTCCAAACCTACAAGAATTACAGCTACAAATAGAACTCTTATTGATAACATACTAACCAATTCAGTTGAGGGCCCAGGGATATCTGGTGTCCTGCTTGCTGATCTCTCTGATCACCTCCCTCTGTTTCATTTAGCACATACTGTCACTCCTTTCAAAATAGGCAAGCCAGTAACCTCTTATAGAAACTTCTGTCAGGCTAACATAGCAAAGTTCATTCTGTCCCTCCATGAAATTTCATGGCATTCTGTGGAGATGGAAGAAGATGCTCAGAAAGCATATGATATATTTTCTAAATTATTTTCTAAACTATTTGATATTGCTTTCCCCTATCAGAACACAAAAAGGCGCCCCAAAAAATCTACATCTTGGCTCACTAAGGGGCTAAAGAAATCTATAAGGAAAAAGAATAAACTTTATAAAACATACCTCACCAGCCCATCTCCATTGAACTTTAAATTGTATTCCTCTTACAGAAAGAAACTTAATCATCTCCTCCGAATTGCTAAGAGACAACATTATGAAACTAAATTTAACGAGTCTGGTAATAATATGAAGTCAACTTGGTCAATTATTAATGAGATTATGAAAAAGACACCTTCTAATAAAATATTATGTGATGAATTTCAAGGGGGACTGGAAAATAAGTTCGTAACTGATCCTGTAGAAATTGCTGATGGATTTAATGACTTTTTTGTTAACGTGGGACCCTCACTCGCTGCCAATATACCCCATAGCTCTATGACACTTCCTGAAATACAGGCTCCTCCCAAACATTTCAGGTTCAGGATGATCGAGGCAGCTGAGCTCAAGGACATTGTGATCAAACTCAAACCTAAGGGAGCTGGTCATGATGGACTTAAGCCTAGTCTCCTCAAGAAATGTTTGCCTGCTATTATGAAACCTCTTCTTCACATATTGAATTGCTCACTTGCTACAGGTCGCTGTCCTGACCAATTTAAATGGGCCAGAGTCATCCCGGTATATAAATCTGATGAAATGTCTAAATTTTCAAATTATAGACCAATATCTATTCTTCCTTGCCTGGCCAAAGTACTAGAGAGAATTGTGTACAACAGACTAACTGAGTATTTAAATGATCACAACCTTCTCTACTCTCATCAATATGGATTTAGAGAAAAACACTCTACTGCGATGGCTCTGGTTCAACTAATTGATCGATTTTCAAGGGCTCTGGATAATAATGAATTCACTATTGGGGTCTTTATAGACCTGTCCAAAGCTTTCAACACTGTTGATCATAGTCTTCTTGTTAAAAAATTGCAGATGTATGGTATAGGGGGAATTGAGCTCAAATGGTTCCATGACTACCTCAATAACCGCAAACAGTTTGTTTCTTGGAATGGTTCTGATTCTAGTTATAGGAAATTAACTTGTGGTTTACCGCAAGGTTCTATTCTTGGTCCTTTGCTTTTTATTATTTATGTAAATGATTTATACCTGGTTTCAAAAAACATGTTTTTTATCATTTTTGCTGATGATACGAATATGTTTATGTCGAATCAAAATTATGAAGACCTAATTACTCAAACAAATGATGAACTTGTTAAAGTTAATCTTTGGTTCCAAAAAAATAGATTATCTCTTAATATTAAAAAAACATCCTACATGTTAGTCACACCAAAGAATAAGAAAAAAATATCTTTTGATAAAGATGTCTACATATCCAATCACTCTCTTGTTAGAGTGCAATATGCCAGGTTTTTAGGTGTCTACATAGATGAAAAATTAAATTGGAAACAACATATATCATTCATCAGTAATAAAGTTGCCAAGAACATTGGTGTCATC
Source organism: Cephalopholis sonnerati (assembly GCA_019142605.1). Taxonomy (NCBI): domain Eukaryota; kingdom Metazoa; phylum Chordata; class Actinopteri; order Perciformes; family Serranidae; genus Cephalopholis; species Cephalopholis sonnerati. The sequence goes on along the minus strand of JAGQAX010000021.1, from coordinate 37,828,931 downwards.
AGCAGGATAAGACATGTTTTGTCTAGAAAAATTCTTATATCACTTTATTATACTTTAATATATCCTTTTCTTTCTTATTGCAATCTTGTATGGGCAAGCACTTACAGAACCAACCTTAAACACCTTGTTACTTTACAGAAACGATTTGTTAGAATGATTACTTACTCTGAACCACTTGCGAGCTCCGGCCCTCTGTTTCAAAAACTTGCTATTTTGAATGTTTATGACATAAATGTATATCAGATCTGTTTATTTGTGTTCCAGCATAGAATTAATTTTTTACCTCCTAGTTTCTGCCATATGTTTGTGTCCAACAACTTAATCCATAGTCATCAGACACGAAACTCTTCCGATCTCCACACTGCCTTCTATAGAACTACTCTTGGGCAATTTGCAATACGATATCAAGGTCCATATCTCTGGAATCAGCTACCTAACTATTTGAAAAAAATTATTTATTTAAAATCATTTAAAAAGGCTCTTAAAAGGTATCTCGTCAGTCAAACCATGAACCATCAAATATAAGACATTTATGCTATGTTGTTTATTTGTCTTGTCTATTTCCTTTTCTTTTTTTCTCATATTAATGCATATGTCATTATTGTTCTACATTACTCAGTCATATATTTTTTTTATTTTTTTTTTTATTCTTTCTTTTTTATATTCACTGTATAATCACTCAAATGGTTGTTTGGTTTTTCTCACTTATTTTTTCGTTATTTAATTTGTTTTTTTAGTCTTAATTTGTAACAAATTAGTTTTTTTTTTTATTATGTTTTTCATGGGTGAGGTTTTTATATAAGCCCCTTTGGGTTTCATACCTCCCCTTTGCACATCTCAATCACAGCAAGTGTTCATACTATTTTAAATGATATGTTTGTGCTAAAATAAAAAAAAAAATTTAAAAAAAAGGGGAGAAAACAAGGAGGTGGTCACTGGGAGGAGAAAACAAAGAGGAGACGTCACAGTTGTCTCGAGTCAGATTTACCTTTGAAAGAGGAGGAGACTCTCTGGCAGAGGGAGAGTAGCGGAGAGGAGGTGAGGGTGGGGAGAGGGGAGGCGGGGTGACAGGAGCTCTGGCGGGGGAGGTCTCGGGGGAGGCCTCTGTGGAGAAGGGGGACTGCCTCAGACGAATGGCAAGGTCGTCCAAAGGCCTGGAGGAGCAGGGAGGAGGCCTAAGAGTCCGACCCATGCCCCGACGGGAGGCGGGAGGAGGGCTCGGGGAAGGGAGGTGCAGGAGAGAGGGGGCAGGTGAGGAGGAGGTCATCAGCGCCATCACCTCCATGTCCAACGAGGGGTCCAGGTCCAGCACAGGGCTCACCAGCTCCTCCTCCTCCACATCTGATTGGTCCTGCTCAACACCCTCCCTGGCCTCCTCCACCTCCTCTTCATCCATCTTACCAGTCACACCCTTTCCCTGTTCCTCCCCCTCTTCCTCGTCCTCTGCATCCTGCCTCTCCCTCATTGGCTGTTGCCCAGCAACCACCTCAGGAGTGGCTACCATATGTGTTGCTATTGGCTCCAATGGTTCAGGAGGCTCCTCCTCCTTTCTCTCTGAAGGCTCAGCATGTGATTGGTTCTTATCTTTGGTGGGTTCTGTTGCCGGAGCAACAGGCTCAAACTGGCTCTGTGATTGGCTGTCATCATTTACTGATGTCACATGACAGGGAAGCAATTTGTCCTCTTCCTCCGCTGCCCCTGTCACGGCTTCCACTTCCAGGGGGCGGTCCTCCAGGGGAGGGGAGGGAGGAGACAGGGCGTGGGGGAGTAAGGCAGTCCTGTGAGGAGACACCTCCACAGAGCCAGCTCTGGGAGGAGGAGGAGGACGGGATGGTGGTGAGGAAAGTGGGGAGGCAGGAGGTGAGGATGAGGGGGAGCAGGAGGGCTGTAAGGCAGAGTGTGGTGCGGTGGGCTGTGGGGAGGGAGGAGCCGGCTGTGGGAGGAGGGGGGAGGCGGCCAGGACAGACCCTGCAGGGAGACAGAGAGAGGTGAGCATCATGTACCTGAGCTCAACATCATCACAGGTGTGAATCAATGCAGACGCCTCCTACCTGCAGGAGGACAGTTTGAGCTGCTGCGCTGATCCTCCTCTTCCTGCTCCTGTTCTCCTCCCTCCGTTCTCTCAACAGACTCCTCTTCTTCTGGACTCTCCTTTGCTGTCTGGTGAGGCTCCTCCTGCTGTGGAGCTACTCTCAGCATCTCCTCCTCCTCCCTCTCTTCAGTCCTCTCCTTCTGCTCCTCCTCCATGCTGATGTCTACAGGAAGAGGAAGATGTTACACACAGTAACTGGTGCTGCCACCTCGCCGCCAAACGCCTCCCTGAACCCGTCAGGTTCCTCTGACAGTTTCCATTAAAACATGATAATGTCACAGTCAAGATGACCTTTGACTTTCATTATTTTATCCTGTTGGACGTTTGTGGCAAGTTTGGTCAGAATTAGTGTTTGAACTTTTCAGTTACAGCTAACCACAGCCCACACCTTAAAATTACGATATAAACGGTAGAGGATTATATCGTACGGTAGACATTTTTCTATCGCACTACGACATATATCATAATATCGCACAGCACTAATACACAGTGTACATGGTGTACTAAGGGTACATGGTGTACAGCATAGTGTACATAGTGTACATGGTGTACATAGTGTACATAGTGTACATGGTGTACAGCATAGTGTACATAGTGTACATGGTGTACTAAGGGTACATGGTGTACAGCATAGTGTACATAGTGTACATGGTGTACATAGTGTACATAGTGTACATGGTGTACAGCATAGTGTACATAGTGTACATGGTGTACATGGTGTACACATAGTGTGGCAGAGCTGTACCGTACCATTCAGAGGAAATGTGGTGTAACTGTTTGCTAACTTTCCACTGTCTCTGCTGAATATATCACATTTCTCACAGTACATGTCGACGTCTCCCTGATACTCACCCACTGTGGCTGCAGACTCCCCCTCTGCAGTGTGCTGCTGAGGACTGGAAACAGAGTGGTATCCAGGACTAGCATCAGGCTGCGCAGGGCTTGTAGGACCAGGACTTGGGCTGGTTTCAGGCTGCCCAGGGATGGCAAGAACAGGTCTAACTGAACCAGGACCAGGGCCAGCCTCACAACTAAAAGGGCTACCAGGTCCAGGACTGGGACTAGCCTCTGGCCGCAAAGAGCTGGTGGGTCTAGGATTTTCTTGTGTGTCACCTGACTGCAGGGGGCTGCAAACAGGACTAGCAACTGGGCTACTGTGCACAGAGCTGGCTTGAGCTTGTGGAGCATGAGGGGGGCTACTGTGTGAGGGGGCAGAAGGTGGGGAACTAGCAGGTGTTTTACTAATGTGGCTGGTACTAGGCATCACAGTGTTATCCTGAGTGGGACTAGAATGGACAAGGCTAGCATGGCTCGGACTAGCTAAAGTGGAAGTAGCATCAACAGGGGTCGCTGGTCTTTGATACAAGGGGCTTCCCGATGCAGTGCTTTCTTGGCTTTCAACAACAGACTTGTCAGGGGTAGGGAGAGGACGAGCTGGGGACTGGCTACCCTGGATCAGACTAGCCTGGTTGGGACTAACAGCAGGTGAGTCATACAACTGGGAACTGGCAGGTGCTGGGCTCGTCTGCTTAATACTGACTGCGGGTTTAACAAGACCAGAATCGAGCTGAACCACAGTGGGAAAAACACAGCTCCGGATAACGGAACTGGCCACCATGTCCACATCCAGTCTTGAACTCGCCAAAGTGGGGCTCAGCTGTGCCACAGTTAGGCCAGAACTGGTTCCAGTGTCCAAGCCTGGGGTATAATGGGGGCTACCTGTGGGGCTACAATACTCTTCACTGGCCTGAGCTGGACTGTAAGGTGGGCTATCACAAGCAACAGCAGAATGTGCAGGGCTACTGTATGTCATGCTAGCTAATGATGGAGTCTGTCTTTGGACTGGGCCTGAGTGGGCAATACAAGAGGTGCTTTGTTTGTGAACAGGACTAGCTTGACCAGCAGGACTAGACCTAGGTGGACTGTGGCTGACATCTGTTATGCTAGCAGAGGGGGAACTTGTCTGGCCACTATGGCTCAGACTGTGGCTATGAGAGCTACTAGCTGGGCTAGTATCAGCTGGCCGACAGTGTGGAGGACTAAAGCTAGTTGGAGATGGCAGGGGGCTCGTCTGAACTGCAGATGGAGAAGAACTGCAAGTGGTCGGGACATGTGAGGGATCTGACTGACCAGGAAGTCTGGGACTTGCCTGAGTCTCTACAAAACCACAAACAGCGGCACTGGTTCTCTCTGGAACACGCATGGAGCCCATCAGACTGTACCCACTGTTAGCTTCTGTGTGGACTGGGCTAACATGAGTAGGGCTACTATGAACTCTATTATCCAGAGTATGGTTTGGATGGCCAGGACTAGTTTCTGGATGAATTAAATGACTATGGTGGTTGACATGTTCCTCCATCTCCTCATCCTGACATGAGATGGGATGGACAGATCTAGCCAGTACTGCTGGTGGGCTAGCTGGCTGCTTTGCGGATCTGACAGGTAGTGCCAAGGGGCCAACTGGTTGCACTGGTAGCGTTACAGGGCTAGCTGGTTGCGTTGAGAGGCTAGTCTCTGTAGCTACAGGGCTGACGTGGGCAGGGATAGTCTCCACTTGCATGGGGCTAGAACAGGCCTGAACAGAGCTGGCTGGGCTCATAGGCATCTGACTGGCATGTTTGGGGCTAGCACTAGCTGAGCTATTTTGGATATGTATGGGGCTGGTTTTACCTTCAATAGCTTCTGTGCAGCGTGATGGGCTGTAACAAGAAGGACTCTGATGACTGTAGCTAGCTGTGGGAGGAATTTCCTCCCTTTCATCAGCACAAGGTGAGCAAGTTAGGCTACTGTGTTCCATTGAAGTGCTAAGTTGAACAAGGCTTTCTGGTGTGGACATGGCAGGACCGTGATGGAGGCTAGAATGGTCAGGGCTAAGCACGCTACTCTGACCGGGTCCACACTGGTTTGGGAGTTTGCCATCTGTGCCATGGCTATCAGGGCGCATTGTGGATAGATCAGAGATGGGGCTAAGAGGGTTAGGGCTACTTTCCAGTGTTTGGCCATCAAGGTTAGGAATCAGCTGCACTGGGCTATGCTCCAAAGACGTCAGCTCTATAGTACTGGTTTTGGTGCATTCCTTTGTGACTCTTGACTGAGCAGCAAGCTGAGAAGGAAGTAGGCTTAGCTGCAAAGGCCTAAAAGGCTGTGTAGAGTGAGCTTGTACTGGGCTAGCAGGCTGTGACAGACTACACTGTGTGGCTCTGAGTGAGGATGGTGATGGGCTACATGGAGCTGAAATGGGCCTTGGTGAGGCATGTCTCCTTGCTGTCTTGGTGGGCCTACGGCAGACTGTTGAAAGTTCCTGGTCCAGTGTAGAAATGTCCTGTGCAGGCCCACATTGCAGCTCAGCAGGGCTGCTTGATCCAGGGCTCTCCTGGTCCAGTGTATGTTCAGCATCCTGTGTGGGACTCTGTGGAGGTGATGTGCCAACTTGTGCAGGACTATGTGGCATAGGACTGTGCTGAGGCTGTATGATGACGATGTTTGTAGGACTACATGGTCGATCAAACAGTGTCTGTGTAGGGTTGTCTTGCACCTGACTGTGTGGTGAAGGGCTTTGCTCAGGCTCTGCAGGCCCTAGCTGAACCTGGGTAAGACTATGCCCTACTGGTGTCTGTGGTGGTGGGCTGTGCTGAGAATGTGCATGGCTACAAGACATGGGACTACCCCGTGTTGGACTCTGCTGAGATTCTGTGGCCAAAAGCTGATCCTGTGTGGAATTGTTGGTAGAGTTAGAAGAAGTAAAACTGAGCTGACTATTCTGAGCCTGCAAGGGAGTCACACTGGTGGGGCTTTGTTGAAGCTCTGCTGGGCTGACTTGAGAAGGGGTGTGGCTCTCCTGGTGTTCTGTGAGATTAGGGCTAACTGATGGAAGGAGTTCTGTTAGACCAAAGTGAGATGGTCGTGAACTTTGAAGGAGCTCTGTGGGATTGAGGTGAAATGGGGGTGGACTTCGCTGGAGCACTTTTCCATTCACGTGAGATGGTGTAGAAATTTCATGGGGCTCTGTGGAATAAGGGTGGGATGGTGAAAGACTTTGCTGGAGCTCTGTTGAATCAGGGTGAGATGGTGAAAGACTTTGCTGGAGCTCTGTTGAATCAAGGTGAGATGGTGAAGGATTTTGCTCAAGCTCTGTGGGTTCAAGGTGGGATGATGCAGGACTATGTGGGAGCTCTGAAGGTTCAGGATGAGATGGCGCAAGACTTTGTTGGTCCTCTTTGGGTTCAAGGAGGGATGGTGCAGGACTATGTTGGAGCTCTGTGGGTTCAGGATGGGATGGCGCAGGACTACGTTGGAGCTCTGTGGGTTCAGGACTATGTTGGAGCTCTGTGGGTTCAGGGTGGGATGGCGCAGGACTATGTTGGAGCTCTGTGGGTTCAGGGTGGGATGGCGCAGGACTGTGTTGGAGCTCTATGGGTTCAGGGTGGGATTGTGTAGGACTGTGTTGGAGCTCTGTGGGTTCAGGATGGGATAGAGCAGGACTATGTTGGAGCTCTGTGGGTTCAGGGTGGGATGGCGCAGGACTACGTTGGGGCTCTGTGGGTTCAGAGTGAGATGGTGCAGGACTATGCTGGAGCTCTGTGGGTTCAGAGTGAGATGGCGCAGGACTATGCTGGATCTCTGTGGGTTCAGGGTGAGATGACGCAAGATTATGTTTAAGCTCTGTGGGTTCAGGGTGGGATGGTGCAGGACTATGTTTAAGCTCTGTGGGTTCAGGGTGGGATGGTGCAGTACTATGTTGGAGCTCTGTGGATTCAGGGTGAGATGGTGTGGGACTATGCTGGGGCTCTGTGGGTTCAGGCCAAGATGGCGCAGGACTACGTTGGAGCTCTGTGGGTTCAGGATGGGATGATGCAGGACTGTGTTGGAGCTCTGTGAGTTCAGGGTGGGATGGCGCAGGACTATGATGGAGCTCTGAAGGTTCAGGGCGGGATGGTGCAGGACTATGTTGGAGCTCTGTGGGTTCAGGGTGGGATGGTGCAGGACTATGTTGGAGCTCTGTGAGTTCAGGGTGGGATGGTGCAGGACTATGTTGGAGCTCTGTGGGTTCAGGGTGGGATGGTGCAGGACTATGTTGGAGCTCTGTGGGTTCGGGGTGGGATGGTGCAGGACTATGTTGGAGCTCTGTGGGTTCAGGGTGGGATGGTGCAGCAGGACTATGTTGGAGCTCTGTGGGTTCAGGGTGGGATGGTGTAGGACTACGTTGGAGCTCTATGAGTTGGGGGTGGGATGGCGCAGGACTAAGTTGGAGCTCTGTGGGTTCAGGGTGGGATGGCGCAGGACTATGTTGGAGCTCTGTGGGTTCAGGGTGGGATGGTGCAGGACTACGCTGGAGCTCTATGAGTTGGGGGTGGGATGGCGCAGGACTATGTTGGAGCTCTGTGGGTTCAGGGTGGGATGGTGCAGGAGTATGTTGGAGATCTGTGGGTTCAGGGTGGGATGGCGCAGGACTATGTTGGAGCTCTGTGGGTTCAGGGTGGGATGGCACAGGACTAAGTTGGAGCTCTGTGGGTTCAGGGTGGGATGGTGCAGGACTATGTTGGGGCTCTGTAGGTTCAGGGTGGGATGAAGCAAGACTTTGCTGGGATGGGGTACAGAGGGTCTTGGTAGGACTTTGGGGTGGCTCTGAGCAGATGAGGTGGACTGGGCTATGAGCCGTTGGACTGATGGGTGGAGCCTCTGTGAGACCTGGAATTGGTGGCTGTGAAATGCTTATGGGTGGTGCCTGTGTGGGACTGAGTTGAGGGGCCAGGGTAGGACTGCGTGCGATTGGAGTGTGTGGGATTGGCTCCTCCTCCTGAGGCCTGCAGGTGGAGCAGATATAATCTTCAGACCCCGCCCTGCCCTCCCCAGCCTGGACAAGACACTCTGTATGGACACACCTGTAACACAACACAAAAATGAACATGTGCATGTTTGCTGAATCTAAAAGGACCACCTCCAATGAAAGGGTGTCCATGTGGTGTTTCTTTATCTGCTTCAAAGCATAAGAGCAAAATAAGCAGTCAACTTTAAGGCTGAGCACTTTGTCCTTAGACCTGCAGTGTACCATGACAGTCTCAGGACCCTGACAGACCAAGAAGACAGTCGGTCACCGGTCAGTGTCAGGGGCCTGCGATCAATATGAGACGTTATCATTTAACACAGACTGTTCCAGAAGAAGCTGCCCGTCTAAAAGTCCTGAGGACAAACTTGTGTCTTAAAGTCCTGAGGACAAACTTGTGTCTTAAAGTCCTGAGGACAAACTTGTGTCTCGAAGTCCTGAAGACCAACATCTGTCTCAAAGTCCTGAAGACAAACGTCTGTCTCAAAGTCCTGAAGACAAACTTGTGTCTTAAAGTCCTGAAGACAAACTTGTGTCTTGAAGTCCTGAAGACAAACTTGTGTCTCAAAGTCCTGAAGACAAAAGTCTGTCTCAAAGTCCTGAAGACAAACTTGTGTCTTAATGTCCTGAAGACAAACATGTGTCTCAAAGTCCTGAAGACAAGCTTGTGTCTTAATATCCTGAAGACAAACTTGTCTTAATGTCCTGAAAACGAATTTGGTTCTTACAGTCCTGAAGACAAACTTGTGTCTTAAAGTCCTGAAGACAAACTTGTGTCTTAATGTCCTGAAGACAAACTTGTGTCTCAAAGTCCTGAAGACAAACTTGTGTCTTAATGTCCTGAAGACAAACTTGTGTCTTAATGTCCTGAAGACAAACTTGTCTTAAAGTCCTGAAGACAAACTTGTGTCTTAATGTCCTGAAGACAAACTTGTGTCTTAATGTCCTGAAGACAAACTTGTGTCTTAATGTCCTGAAGACAAACTTGTGTCTTAAAGTCCTGAAGACAAACTTGTGTCTTAAAGTCCTGAAGACAAACTTGTGTCTTAATGTCCTGAAAACGAACTTGGTTCTTACAGTCCTGAAGACAAACTTGTGTCTTAAAGTCCTGAAAACGAACTTGGTTCTTACAGTCCTGAAGACAAACTTGTGTCTTAATGTCCTGAAGACAAATCTTAAAGTGTGTGTACCTATAGCAGCAGATACAGGTCAGATAGTCCTGTGGTGTGTAGAGGTCGGGGGCATGGTCACAGAGAGGGCAGGGCAGGGCCGGGTCACATGACTTGCACAGAAACGGGTGATTGGCCCACTGGCCTGATGACCTCACACCACAGCGGCGGCAGATTCTGCAGTTCTGGAGGAGAGAGAGGTTATAGCACAGGTTCATCCAGAGTTCAACACTAAGGCTGACACCCGTGTGTGTGTGTGTGTGTGTGTGTGTGTGTGTGTGTGTGTGCGTGTTTATGTCACCTTGCAGCTCCAGCCGGTGCTCGGTGTGTGATCCAGAGGTGGCGTGAGACAGTGTGTGTGGTAGGCTTTATCACAGCGTTCACACACCAGCAACGCACCATCATCCCCTCGCAACCTGACACACACACGCACACACACACACACACACACACACAGAGAGAGGACACAATTATGGTGTTAATGAGCTTCAAACTAAATGTCCCGCTCCAGCTGGCGGCTGTGACGCTCTATAACCTTGTCTGCAGCCACCATCATACATGTATCCATTGATGACATCATAACGTGTCCATGAGAATGAAACAGACAGACAACCAGCGCAGAGGCCTGAAATCTGTGTGTGTGTGTGTGTGTTACCTGCAGCTCTGACACACTTGACACCGAGGACACTGCCAACCAGCCCGACATAGTGGGGAGGAGGCCAGGGGGTGGTTCAGGCAGCTGCCATGGTAGCGGTCACCACAGCAACAACACATCAACAGACTGCCGACATCACCGCCGCTCGAACACGACGCACACTGTGAGGACGCTGGAGACAGAGAGGGACAAAGTTTTTACACACTGAGCCAAACAGATGGAACTGAGTCTGATGACTCGTCTCGTCCTCTCCTGTTGTAACAGCCGGTCGGAGCAGGAGAGGAAGAGGCGGAGCTTAAGCCACATGAGGAAGATGTTTCTACAGATCTTCATCATCACTGACTCACTCACTCTGCTTCTGATGTGATCCACACACACACTGTTGCACCTCACAGGAAACTCATTCTTTAACGCACTGAAACGGAGCGCAGGTTGTGTGGCGTACTTCTCCACAGTCAGTGAGCGACCTTCAGAGGATGTCTGTCAGCACGCCCCCAGTTTGGAGATGGAGACTGGAGTACGACACAGAAGCTCAGCAAGCGACTGCTGTGGGCGTGGAAGCGGACCAGGGTTTGTTTAAAGCGGCCCAAACAGCGCCAGTGTGAACGCGTCCCAAGTGAACACTGCGCTGAGATTAATCTAAAGCACTTCACCTTTCCATCACACAGCCACTCCGACAGGGAAGCCATTGTCAGCCTCAGTTCCCCATCTATGCTGTCACCACAGCCGCCAGACTGCACCGAGAAAACCAGTCATTTTAACTGGCTGAACACAGGAGCTGCTGGTCGACTGCTGGTGACTTTGGTGAATGTGAGGGAACTCTTTAAAACACCAAAGTCACACAGTGACACAGACCAACTGATGTCGACCAGCAGCTCCTGTGTTCAGCCAGTTAAATCACTGGTTTTATTAATGGAGTCTGCCTGTGATTAGAGAGCAACAGTACAGCTTCATCTTCCTGCGGGAAGTCACTCTCTGACTTTAAGACGAAGCAGCGAAAACACGTTAAACTGACACTGATCTTTGAGGTGTTTAAAATACATCTTGTTCTGACCCCGTCCACAGCAGGACATCGCTGCCTCTCTGAACTGGACACATACCATTCCAGAGGACCTCACTACTCTAGTGCTGTATAAATAAGGCTTGTCATTGTTATAATTATTACTCTGACCGCCAACAGACTGATACAGCAGTGTGTGCATCTCTATTAGCTTGTCACAGATTTTGCTAGAATGGAGTCCCCTCATCCTCCATCATCCGCTGTCTGCCTACAGACCTGGGACTGTTCCTTACAGCTTCTGGAGAGGAACATTATGTAATTAAATGACAACACCTTCTCTCCTTCTTTCCCTTCCTTACTTGCATTTACGTATCCCTGTTTCTGCTGCGCCTCATTTTTATTTCCTGTCCTTGGTGTCACTGTGCGTTGAGCCTGTATCTTCACGGACTGTCTCGAGGTAGAGGAGGGAGGATGCTCAAGAAAAGAAAAATGGAGTGAGACGACTGTGGTGCTGTGTGATCTGCATTTATCCTTCAATAAAAAATGTTTCAAAAAAAAAAATAAAAGCCTGAACTACCCCTTTAAGGTACCTCTGTGTGTGTGTGTGTGTGTGTGTGTGTGTGTGTGTGTGTGTTGGGGGGTGTGTGTGTGTGTGTACCTGTGTGTGTGTGTCTTGTACACAGTGTGTGTCTCTTGGTCCAGTCCTGGTAAGCTCCAGCGGCAGCAGCACAGGGGAAATGGAAGCTTCGCCTACAGCCCGTCTCCTGGCATCGCAGCGAGGCTCCGAGCCGACGACAGAACGCACACACCTGAAGAGGTGAGAGAAGGGCGGGGCTTAGTGATGCTGCGTACAGCTGCATCTCTCCTTTAGAGCAGAGCGGTGACTGATCAGACAACAGAAACCCACCTGCGTGCTTCCTGAGTCGATGGCTTTGTCCACATAGAGCAGTGATTGGCCCTCGCCACGACAAACCCCCTCTGACCAGGCTGCACACTGTAGGTGAGCACAGCACTGACCTGCGCACACACACACACACACACACACACACACACACAGTCAGGTTTACCTCAAAGGATGGACAGCAAGAGGTCAGGGAATAAGGAAGGGGTTCACGAGAGGAGGGGTGCATCTTCCAGTACCTGTGGGGTCGAACAGTGATTGGACGTTGATGTCATGTGGAAGGCCAACAGGTCCGAGCTGCTCCACAAACTCTGAGGAAGACTCCTCCTCTGAAACATCAGGAGATCGATAACAGTGATCAGACCAGCTGCGTCTCAGTCGTCAGGTGATCAATAACTCTGATCAGTAAGTAGTAGTACTCACCACACTGCTCTGGACTGCTGCACCTACACACACACACACACACACACACACACACACACAGTGATCGATCACAATGGTAAACAAACGAATAAACAAATAAACAATCTGTGCTGAAGCTGAATCGAACAGCTCTTCTTAAGGGACACACCTGTTTGACTGGTTTAACTTTGTTAGGCAATAAACAGGAAGTGAGGTCACTCACGTGGGCGGGGCCTGGTCGCCACGGTAGCAGTGGTCATGGCAGTCATTGTCCCGGTCGGAGGAGGCGCGGCGGTTGAGGATGTGGAGTGGGATGTAGCCGGGCGTCGGGCCGAACACCACCAGCCGGCCCTGGCCCAGGGGAGGCTCGTCGCCACGGTAACAGAAGGCACACTGCTTCAGACTGCAGGGCGAGAGAACGAGGCGTGTCAGGGATCGATCGCCTTCTAATCCATCGATCGATGAACACTGACCTGGAGCAGAAACTCTGAACCAAGTCTGAGCTCGTTGTGTGATGTTTGTTAGTGGGCGGGGCTTAGCTGGAGGCAAAACAATTCTCCACAGACATTAGCTAATGCACTAAAAAGTTAGTGTTACAGAGAAATCTGATATTTGTTTTGCTATACAAGCTAATAATAGCTAACGCGCTAAAGGCTAATATTATGGGGAAATCCATTATTTGTTTTGCTACTGAAGCTAACGTTACTGTTACTGAAATTCGCGCCACTGTTCCGCCTCTGTTCAGTGTAAAGTCCGCAATGATTTATGACTTAGAGTAATTCCTGAAAGTTCACTAAAATGTAGTGATTTTTCATTGACTTGAAAAAATGACTAAAATCTGACTCAAACTAATGAACACTGACCTGCTGCAGGTATGCCACCCCTGCTTACATCACATACACTGCTACATGAAGCTACATGCTAACAAGGGATGTTCCTGTTGACTAAATGAAAATTTTAATTAACACTAGTCGACTAGTCTAAAAATGGAAAACACTCAGAAAACAGTCAAAATGTATTGTTAAGTGTTTGAAACACTAGTGGCGGGAGGCTGCATGACAGTTAAGCTGCCTTGTACATGAATAAAACACTGATTGGTTTAACTGACTAATATTTCTGGTGCTGAGTAGCGAGGGGGCGGACCTTGTTTAACCACGCACATCCCAAGCTCCCACAGGTGGAGATATGCCCCCTTTCAGCTTGTTAGTATTGGACTTTTTTCCTGTTGACCTATTACGTCACAGACCAAACAATGGACAAACCAGTTAGCTACGGTTAGCTAGCAGCTAACTGGTACCATGGTGGACAACTTTACAGCTCTGTACATTTGGTCCGTCCAAAAAGTCACGGCTCTGGATGTAGATTTCTCCATGTTGTTACCGGCTTCTTCTTCTCTTACACATTTAATGCTATTGGACTTCCGGGTCAAAGCCCGGGGCAGAAACTGTGGAGCATGCTCAGAGCGCCTCGGCCAGTTTGGGTCTGACTGACTGTATACATGCAGGAGTCACATGATCTGGGTGTGTGAGTGAATGATCTCATTCACTCACACTAACATGTTCACATGGATCTTAAAGGAATGACACAACAAATCAGTTTTCTCTGTCGTCATGGAAACGGACTGAGTGTCTAAAACTAAAACTGGTCCTTACAAACACAAACACACACACACACACACACACACACACACACACACACACACACACACACAGTCTCACCGTTTTTTGGTGTGTCCCAGGCTGGGGGTGGGCGAGCCCCCTGAGTCCTCTGACAGAGACAGCTGGAACAGAGGGGACAGCGAGTCCTCATCCTCCAGTCGGGGGCAGGGGGAGACCGGAGGACTGGAGCAGGGACTCAGGGCCCCGCCCCCCTCTGTCTCCATAGGAACCGTGCTGGGGCTGTGGCTCGGGCTGGGCCTGTCCTCCTCCACAGGATCGGGAGCAGGAGCAGGAGCAGGAGCAGGAGCAGGTCTGGGGCTGGAGGCAGGGGATGGGGATGGGGGTGGGAAACTGACTCGAGGTTCCTCTCCAGGACTGGAGGCTGGGAGTGGAGGAGCAGGAGCAGGGCTGGTCCGGTCCTCCTCCTCGGCACTGGGAGCTGGTTCTGGGCTTGATGCTAGGACTGTGGGGTCAGGCTGAGGGGGGTCAGGGTCAGGGTCTGGGTCTGGGTCGGGTTCAGGGTTTGCATTGGTTTTTCTCCTAGAGGTGGAGCGACGGCGTCCTGCTGTCTTCTCCTTCACCTCTGTGGACACACACAAAGTCAATGAGAGGACCGTGGGAGGAGCTACGTCACCAGGGCCAATCAGAGGTGGCCACAGAAGCTGCAGAGTCTTCGTGTGCCGGACAAACAGCCAGCCACTCATTTTAAATGTGTAATGTGAACACACACACACACACATATACATACACATATACATATACAATTAATGAACTATTCCAAACCCATATTTATTTATTGATTGATTGATGATGTCTAAAACTGTCTTAAATGGTGTTCTGTTAGATTTGGGATCTGCTGCACATTTTAATAAAGTTCTGATGGTTTGAATGAGGTCATCAACATAACGTCACATAGAAACACACCTGTCTTTTGGGGGGGTTTCTTCTCCGTGGCGTCCATGCTCTCTTCATCCTCTACCTGGGCCCGGCCTCGACTCCGCCCCCTGCACACACACACACATCAGAAACACACCTGGTCAGTCCCACTTGTTATGAAAACACAGGTGGTGTGCGACTGTCACTTTAAACGGCGAAACAGCTGATGTCATCAACCTCAATGATGACGTCATGATCATGACATTATGATACAACGGCTCGGACATCACATTCAGCTCACAGCTAATGATTACACCTGATTTTCTATACATCCATCATCCATCATCCATCCATCCATCCATCCATCCACCCATCTATCCACCCATCCATCCATTTAACCATTCATCCATCCATCCACCCACCCACCCATCCATCCATTCAACCATCCACCCATCCATCCATCCATCCATCCCCCAGTGTACCAGCAGCAGCAGCAGCAGCTGATCATATAATCCATCAGTCTGATCAGATCTGATCAATCAGACTACAAACTCGTCCACAGGAAGGCTGTAACGTGATAATCAATGAGTTTGTTCCTCTGTCATCTTCTCTGTGACTCAAACTGAACAAACTGCTGCTGCTGAAACTAGAATCACCACCAAGACTAGACTAGAGTCACCAAGTCAGTATCTGACCAAATGTCTCCCCTTCTGTTGCTGAGATATGACGGTAAAACATGATGATGTCACAGTCAAGCTGACCTTTGACCTTTGACCACAAAATCCTAATCAGTTCATTCTTCAGGCAAAGTGGACGCTTGTGCCCAACTTTAAAAATTCCCCTGAGGCATTCTTGAGATGTCGTGTTCACGAGGATAAGACGAACAGACGGCCCAAAACATGACGCCTCTGAGCCACGGGTGCTGCGGTGCAGAGGACTAAAGAGTAAGAAGTCTGGGACAGTTTGCTGGTGCTGCGTTCACTGACCTGCAAAAATCTCTGAATTCAGAGAAGAGACAGAACGATCTCAAAGGGACAAACAAAAGAAAAACTAAAAAAAAAAGTTCACGATTCATCTGTGTCTGTTCAGAAAAAAACATGATGCCTCACACACAGGAGATCTATGCCCGTAGGGTACCCTGCAGAAAGCTGTCCAACGGGTACAAATATGTAAATGTACAAATGAACTCCACACAGGCGGGCAGAGGGTGAGAGCAAAAATATATGTTTTATTTTTCAAACTAAAACAAGTAACAACATGTGCAGTATATGTGTCATATTTTGACAGTTCCTTTTATTTTGAAAGTCAGTCACACAAGTGGAACCTTTGACCCCTTCGTCTCATTGGTCACCGACGTGGAAAAAAATGTTAATGAAATGTTGTAAAATTAGAAATAAAATGTGCAGAAAAATATTCGTAACATATCCAAAAAGTATTAATAAAAAGTCTGAAAAAATGTCAATGAAATGTCCGCAAATTAGTTATAAAATGTCCGAATTAACGTTCACAAAATGTCAGAAAATTAGAAACAAAAAGTTCAAAACATGTTAATGAAATGTCCCAAAATTAGTGAAAAAATGTTCGCAAAATATTCATAACATATCAATAAAATATTAATAAAATGTCTGAAAAAATGTTGCTGAAATGTCCGACAATTGGTAATAAAATGTGCAGACAACTATCTATAACATATCCTAAAAACATTAATAATTTGAAAGGAGCATGCTGAAATGTTTCTTAACCTGGCAGTGATTGAATATTTTCACCATCCAGTCAAAGAGACGTCTCCTCCGCTGGATTTGGATCCCAGTTTAATGTGAGGGACTGGAGCCTGGGTGGGTTTGATCACGGGTGCAGGTCGGGGGACTTTTAGTAACGGGTGCAGCTTTGACTGAGACACAGTGAGGGGTAACGGGTCGGGTCTGGTGCTGAGTTTGAACTCATGCAGGACTCTGCTGGGATCAACGCAGCATTTGTGACTGTGTGTTCTGAATAATCTGTAAGGCACACTGTACGCCTGTCATGAGACATGCTATATAAATAAAGTTGTTATTATTTAATATTCTTCAAAGGTGGCAGTAGGCGGCAGGTGGCTGATCATTTTTAGGAGTTACGTGGGGCATTGAACGCATCATTGGACCGACAGAGCCTGAAGCAGAGCTTCATCTACCTGTTCACTCTGACTGAGGCTTCAGGGTCTGTCCAGCTCAGGTACAGAAAACCTGTCTCTGTGGTGTTCAGGTAAACATGATGACATCACAGCCTGAGAGAGACACTCACACACTCCAGGATCCAGCAGTGTGTGTGTGTGTGTGTGTGTGTGTGTGTGTGTGTGTGTGTGTGTGCAGCAGGAGGTAAAACCCGGAACAGACTCAGTCCAGCACACACCTCCTCCTCCTCCTCCTCCTCCTCACTGCTCATTACCCAGCATGCAACTTAACCACTTCCTCTCCAACACATCTCGCTCACCACAAAACACACACACACACACACACACACACACACACACACACACACACACACACACACACACACACCATGCTGCATTTCAGACACAGCAGACAGTTGAAGTCCTGACTCTGAAGAGCACAGAAAGGGGTGTGACTGCAGGTCAAAGGGTTGGACAGGAAGCTGGTTCACCTGAGCCCACATGAGGCCACGCCCACTGAGAACACCTGATCACTGTCTCTGAACACACACCACCTGACTCTGACGTCACAACTACCATCATTATTAAAATATGACTCCACAGACAGGGGCAGAGCAGCCCCCTTTGAAACACTCGCTACTTAGGGACCGTCCTTTATTTTTCGGGGGGGGGGGGGGGGGGTTCCTTGAGCCTCCCTGAGTGACTGGACGTAGATGGATGACCCTCCCATTCTGCTGCACTACAGCTTACTGCTCTGGTGGCAGCTAGTGGCGCTGTCCCCTCATGCATCCATGGTTCTCAGCCAACAGCGTTGCTGTGGAAAGATTGTGTCCACCATCTGGTCTCCGCCCAGGTTACCCTGATGTGTAAGGCTCCATTTTGTGCTGTAAAACCCCCTTTAGCAGTGTTGACAAAAGCCACGCTTACACTGAAACCTTTCAGTATAGTGCAACCTCCACAGACACGGCACCTAGACCATAGATACATTTAGAGTGTCCACCGCAGACAGTCCTCTTAAATGTGGGCGGGGTTGTTGTCACTCACTGCTCCGTCCAGCACTGGCTGTATTTCCTCATCAGCGGTGACACAGATGGAAGTCTGCACCTGGTTTATGGTCCACAGAACGAGGATGCACGCCCACATTTTCACAACAAAATCCAACAGGCTGCAGTGAGAGTCTCTCTCCATGGGATATTTCAAAATAGCAGCTTTGTGCATTTAGTCCTTCTCAGGCAAGCTCAGGGGTTTAGTGTTGCTGTAGCCCACAGGAAGTGAGGATTAGAATATATGACCTTCA
Organism: Cephalopholis sonnerati; assembly: GCA_019142605.1. Classification (NCBI taxonomy): domain Eukaryota; kingdom Metazoa; phylum Chordata; class Actinopteri; order Perciformes; family Serranidae; genus Cephalopholis; species Cephalopholis sonnerati. The sequence goes on along the minus strand of JAGQAX010000021.1, from coordinate 37,810,908 downwards.
CATAATCCGCTCCAAATCAATCTATATTTTTAAAGTCAGCACTAAAAGTGTCTGTCATATAAAAACTAAAGTGATGCTCAAAGTTGTCACAGGTAAATTTAAGGTGTGCTGATGGATTCACGTCATCAACTCATGCATTGAGTAACATTACAAGTTAACGTTCCACCTTAAAAGTTGCCGGCAGTCGGCCCAGTGAATGAAGTGATTTTTTCTCTTTCATTTTATAGTTGTAGTTTACTGATGTATGAACAGAGGTTACATCAAACCAGAGTGAGCGTCCTCTACTGACCAATCAGACTGCAGTGTTCACAGCTCCACCTTTTAGTACCAGATCTGTGTGCTAGGTACCCCAACAGAGGGGGGACCAAACATGGGGACGCTAAGGAACGCTGCTGTTGGTACCATCCACAACTTTTCACTGTGGAAACAGACAGAATAACCTTTGTTATGTGAACTGAACTGAACTGAACCACTAGGTGGAAATGAGGTTAATGTTAGCACCGTTAGCACAGCTAGTGGTGCTAACATATAGCTGAAGAGACAAGCCAGGGATCTCTCACATCCAGTCACTAGTTCCTTTCTAGACCTCGCTGTCACACACACTAACTGTAACCTGTAAACCCCACGCTGCAGGTTTCTATGACAACCAGCTCTACAGGAAGTCTACTCCACGTGCACACCGCCCTCATTGTGACATCACCACTGACACACCACACAGCTTCATCACTTACTTCTTCCTTGATTTGGGAGGAGGTGGCGGAGGAGGAGGAGGAGGAGGGGTGGGAGGCGCAGAGCGGCTGCTGCTCCCATCTTTCCGAGGTCGCCCACGAGACCGCCTCTCGGGGGCGGGGCTTGTAGCGGCGGCTTTGGCCAGCTGAGCGCTGCGTCCGGCCCGAGTGACAGGAGGGGCCGGTCCTCTGTCCCGAGGCTCCTGGGACTGAGCCTCAGATGGCATTCTGGGTAAAATCAAACAGAGAGAAGGGGTCAGAAGCAAACTATCTCTGAGCTCTGATTGGTCAGTCACAGCAGACAGTGGCTATGGACACAGCTCTGATCACAGACAGCCTTAGTGACATCATTTAAATCAATATTCTGTATCATATTATTGTTTTGCAGGTCAACAGACAGAGCACATGGTGTACGTGAACGATGACGTTATGAGATAAACACCACGTAACGTTACCCGCCTGGCCGAGCGTCTCGCTCCGCTAACTTCTCACTGCAGCAACATCAGCTGCTGCTTCAACGATGTTTGACTAAAGAACGTTCATACAGGCTGAAATTCAACCGAGCTGTTCTGTCAGGAGACGCAGAGACTGAAACCAACGCTGAGGAGGAAAAGTTTAAACAATACATGTCATCTGTTAAACTATTTGTAGAGGAAAAGTCTGCTAGCCGCTAGGCTAATTTATGTAAACATGCTAAAGCTAATAACGTGTGACTAGCATCAAACAACAGTTGTGTCCGTGAACCCTGACAGTTCTTACTGAGCTGAGGTTGATACTGGTGTTCAATGATCCTGTTGTTTTATGGACACAAGTTTGTCTTCAGGACATTAAGACACAAGTCTGTCTTCAGGACATTAAGACACAAGTCTGTCTTCAGGACATTAAGACACAAGTTTGTCTTCAGGACATTAAGACACAAGTCTGTCTTCAGGACTGTAAGACACAAGTTTGTCTTCAGGACATTAAGACACAAGTTTGTCATCAGGACTGTAAGACACAAGTTTGTCATCAGGACTGTAAGACACAAGTCTGTCTTCAGGACTGTAAGACACAAGTTTGTCTTCAGGACATTAAGACACAAGTTTGTCTTCAGGACATTAAGACACATGTTTGTCTTCAGGACTTAAAGACACATGTTTGTCTTCAGGACTTAAAGACATACGTTTGTCTTCAGGACTTTAAGACAGACGTTTGTCTTCACGTCTTTAAGACACGAGTTTGTCTTCAGGACATTAAGACACGAGTTTGTCTTCAGGACATTAAGACACAAGTTTGTCTTCAGGACTTTATGACACAAGTTTGTCTTCAGGACTTAAAGACACACGTTTGTCTTCAGGACTCTAAGACACAAGTTTGTCTTCAGGACTCTAAGACACAAGTTTGTCTTCAGGACTCTAAGACACAAGTTTGTCTTCAGGACTTCAAGACACAAGTTTGTCTTCAGGACTCTAAGACACAAGTTTGTCTTCAGGACTTCAAGACACAAGTTTGTCTTCAGGACTTCAAGACACAAGTTTGTCTTCAGGACTTCAAGACACAAGTTCGTCTTCAGGACTTCAAGACACAAGTTCGTCTTCAGGACTTCAAGACACAAGTTCGTCTTCAGGACTTCAAGACACAAGTTCGTCTTCAGGACTTCAAGACACAAGTTCGTCTTCAGGACTTCAAGACACAAGTCTGTCTTCACGACATTAAGACACAAGTCTGTCTTCAGGACATTAAGACACAAGTTTGTCTTCAGGACATTAAGACACAAGTTTATCTTCAGGACATTAAGACACGAGTCTGTCTTCAGGACATTAAGACACGAGTCTGTCTTCAGGACATTAAGACACGAGTCTGTCTTCAGGACATTAAGACACAAGTCTGTCTTCAGGACATTAAGACACAAGTTTGTCTTCAGGACATTAAGACACAAGTTTATCTTCAGGACATTAAGACACGAGTCTGTCTTCAGGACATTAAGACACAAGTCTGTCTTCAGGACATTAAGACACGAGTCTGTCTTCAGGACATTAAGACACAAGTCTGTCTTCAGGACATTAAGACACAAGTCTGTCTTCAGGACATTAAGACACATCTGTGTGTCAAAAGGACTAATAAGGTTCCTTGAACTCTGGATGAGCACCACTTGGATCACCTGGAAAGGTTCCATGCCAGTGATCACACCATTCATGTAATACGTCCCAAAGCTAGCCTGTTCTGTTCTGGCAGATAGAGCACGTTCACATTTAGATGTTACTCAATATAATCTTCACCGTACATCATATTCTAAGCTAAGCCATGTCTGTACAGTTGATATTACCCAGGTTATATTGTAGAGCTTTCTTCAGGCTTCAGTCCTCTTCAAACTGGCAGCATTATTAAACTATATATAGTGATAAATATTAGGCTGTGACGGTTCACAGAATCCATGGTTCTGTTTGATACGACACAGCGGCGTCACGCTTCGGTGCGTTTTCAATACAGCAAAAAGGCAGAGATGCCAGAGAAATGTCTTTGATTATTAACAATTTAAATGTATGAAAACTGAAATCATTGGAGCTTTATTGGTGATGTAATGACTTGCTATAATAATCATAGTGAATATTCCAAAAACAGCTGCAAATGTTTCAGTTCTCTTCTTTAGTTTTATTGAATTAGTTTCAAAACATGGACTCCAATAATGTTTTCCAAAAATCCTGAGTGAATATTGTAGCTCTCAAAGCAGACAATGTGACTGTAAAACAACATGTAAGCTACATCTGCTGTAAACATAACATTTGAATCAATTCAACACATATTGTATGCATTTAAACAAAGGGACAATTCTTATGTCAACACAGAGCCTTTCTCCATACTGCAGTGACATTAGCGCCATTTGATGATGCGGCTCATGACGACTTCAGGTCAGCTGGAAAATGAGGAAAAATCGCAGGAAGTCCCTGCAAATACTGCAGACTTTCATTGAATTTGCGCTAACTATTGCGATCGCATGGTTTTCTGGAGGGACTGAGTGGCTGAACACATAAAAAGACTCAACTGTGGAGTTAAACTGTTTTCCATCGTCTCTGTGTCCTACTGTGACCGAATCACTGTGACGTCACACTAACAACAACAACAATTCATTATGGTTGTGGAGATATTTAAAACAGGCAGATTTCTTTATCTCTGTTGGTTTATTGCAGCTGTAAAGATCTACGTTAAACACGGTGGTCCGTCCGTCCGTCCTGATGTTTCTGCTGTGATTATTTTTGTACTTTGATGCTTCGCGATCATCGTTGATGAACCCAGTCTAACAGAAGCTGAACTGAATGAACTGCTGTGGACAGCCGCAGCAAAAATTAATTTTGGCCACCTTAAAAAATAAAAAAATCAGCATCAGTGTGAGTGTACGCTGTATTTGATTATTTGTTCCACTTTATCTTACACATCGGCAGCTCAATCAGTAAAGTGACCGCTTTTGTTGGCGAGGTCTGGGGGCTTTGATAAAACGTCCTTCAATTCCTCGTCAGAAACGTCTGTCTGACAGCACGGTGACGCTGGGTAAGTATTCTAATTATTCTAAACTGATGACGACTTTTTAATTGGTGGGTAAAACTTAACTGAGCTGATTGATTTTAAAGAACATGACGAGGATTTTCTGCCCAGAAGTCGTTGTAAATAAACTATAGAAATACTACGTTACTGCTGACATCAGACACCTGCTGCAGCTCCTCCACTCTCTCACCATAACTCACAGAGAAACCAACGTGGCTCCAAACAGCAGACCTGTTGGTCATCAGAGGATCTTCTGTTTCTGGTCTGGTAATGGTGTTACTAACCATCTTGTAACAAGCTAGCTTAGCGTAGCTGCCTCCCCCTGAGTCTCACCAGAGTAAAACGCTCTGGTTTGGGGGAGACAGCATGTTGCCTGTTCTGATGTGTGGGCTGCCTTGTTGAGAAAATTATATTAAACACAGACGACAAAGCACGATCTCGGAGTGAGACGATCACCCCAGGCCTGTGGATGAAACTAAATCAAACAAGCTGACTACAACGCAGCTGACTGCAGACCAGCCAACATGGTGGAAGACTCAGGTCAAAAGGCGGAGTTATACTTGTGCGGCAGACCCGTCGCTGTAGCCTACACTGCTGTGAGCATTTATACTGTGTGTCTGTGTCACTCTGCAGTTACACTTCCAAAACACTAGAGGGCAGCAGGGTTTCTGTGAAGTGCTGTAAAGTTTAGTTGATTCAAACACACATTAAACACACAGTAAACACACATTAAACACACATTAAACATGGCTTCATAGAGACAGTTTCAAACACCAATCAGCTTCACTATAACTGGCAGCATTCACAGACAAACACTTGTCTTTATCTGGACACATTTTCCCCACAAATACAACATGCTAACGTTATTAGCACAAGCCTATGGCATTTTCCATTGTATAAATGAGCCTAGCAGCTAGCAGAGATTTCCTCTGCTCATATTTCAGCCAGGATAAATCACACACAGTGTGTGGAGGCTTTATTGTCTTCACAGTTTATTGTTTCTTATCTGTCAAATTAAAGTCAATCAAAGTTTAGTTTCCACTGAGGGAAATGGTTTCAGCTCACAGAGACAGACAGGAGGTCTGCGTCACTGTGACGTGGAGGTACATTTAACGAGGGGCACGTCAGGGTTCAGCCTAAGTTCTGCATCAACGCAAAGTCTAGGCTTTACGGTAAGGTGGTGATCCGACGCAGAGGTGTAAATCCAGTTTAAGGGACGTCCTCAGGTGGACATGTTGTGACCAGTCATATGTCTTACCGTCGGGGGGGGGGGGGGACAACAGTTTGACACGTACAGGACCTGTGTGAATCAGAGAGACACTAAACATGAACTCCTGAAAAGGGACGGTGCTGTCACATGAACCGGATCACTGGACATCAGTAAGTCGAGGTCATAAAGGTCAAGATCATAAAGTCAACCTCTTTGATTTCATTTGATCCCAATCAAAACACTCTGGTCAGCATTGTTTCACCTCGTTAATATGGACTTAAAACTGATCAGAAAAGCAAAATAATGGAACTTTAAACATGCGATTAAAAATGTGATTAATAGAGATTAACGACTGACACTCAGCGATTGATGGCGATTTAAAACATTAGATTATCAATAGAAATTGTGCATGGGCAACATTATACGGTATTTGTTTCTTGAATGAAACCATGTTAAACATTTGATTACACAGATCAATGAATAATGTCGTATTTAATGCCAACAAAAAATCATTATAAACATTTCCTTCATATTTTATATTTTATGTTCCTGACGGAGTCCACAGAATTCAAGTCTTCAGCTGAAGAAAATCCTGTTTAAGAAAAGATGAAGTCACTGGGACGAGTGAATATTAAAAAAGAAAGTTTTGTCCTAGCTCTCAAAAATGAGTCTTACACTAACAAGCTTTCACTGACGGTGCATTTACAATGCAAGACTATGACTGTATGACACTGTTTTTACACGAGGTGGGAATCACCACAATATCATGTCATCACGATACGATTATTATCACGACACAATATTATTGTCATTTTAAAAAGATAATGCTGAGTATTACCATAGCATACATTACAATTTATTACCTTTTTTAATGTTTCCCTCGCAGGAAACTTTGTCACCATCTTATTTGATGAAATAAATTATAGCATTAAACATATTTTATATTTAGGAGAGTAACACCAGTTTAAACAGTGTGTGAACAGGTGTAGCATGAGGCACATCATATTTATATTTTTACACACTTACAGACTCAGCTGGCTACCAAAAGTTTAATTTGTAATTTTAATCATTTATAAAATAAAAAACAATGAAATAAAATAACATAATATCGCGATGCTACGCTGTATCGATTTTTCCCTCACCCCTAGTGTCAGTACTTTTACTGCAACACAGGACCTGAGTACTTCCTCCGTTACTGCACATGCCTCCCAGAGGAGTATATGACAACACACACGGTGGATCGATAAATAAATGGATAACTGATTAGTCTGTAATCAGCTGGAGCAAACAGCAGAGTGTGACCCATGAAACACAATCATAAAGAGTGGAGATAATGCAGCATCTGTCAGAGGAGTTACAACGAGCACTGCACTAATTAGTGCCGTTAATAATAACCTGTAACTAATTAATTGGAGCATGCGTACAAACAGTTGAACGTCCACGAAGACACCGGGTTCAGACGGCTGCTGTCACCCCGTCCTGACACATTTACTGTACTCTCTCTGTGGAAGAAGCTGAATCGTAGACACAGAGCAGTTAGCCGTTAGCAGTTAGCTTCCTCGCACCGCCCAGTTGACTGATCACTTCTCTGTTAGCATTAGCATTAGCTAGCAGGCTAAGTGTTAGCGCGCACCAGAAACGAGTGCATCCCGGCTCCACCGCGCGCTTCTTCACCGCCCCGCTTCAAGCGTTAACGGCTGGCGTCAAGTTGACGCAAAAAACCGAGAAGAAAACCTGCACAGGTGTCGAGAGAAAGGTGAAAAAAGCGTCCTTACTGATTTGATGCAATTCTCTTTTTCCTCTCCAGCTTTCCAGCCAACTTCAAGCGATCAGTTTACAGCCAACAGCGAACTTCTCCGACAGATAACATCTGCTTCACACGGCTGCCATGACAATACGTTCCCAAGAAACATTCCCGGTGGTCGCGGGAGGAAAAAAACACGGTTTTGCTCTGAAAAATAGGCGAAAAATTAAAGTTGAAGCGGTCGCTCCGTCATGGAGGCCATGTTTGGGAGCGACCGAAGCACCGCCTGTCAGCGACAGCAGGAGAAGAAGTAGGTCCCAGAAAACATTAACTTCTGTACCGGAGCAGGAACGTTTACCGGGCACGGTTTATCTCTGACGCCCTGATGAAGGCGACGTGCACCGGGACTGAGACTTTAAAACGTGCAGGTGTACCTGTGTCTGCGGCGGATTGAGTCGGTGTGTTTGTGTTAGTGTAAAAAGTGTGTCTGACCCCGCGGAGGGATCTGCTGGAGGGCTGCTCTGGTGAAGCGGTCTCTGTCATCAGACCTGAAGTCCCGGACTGGAGCGCGCGGAGCCGGACTGCTGCTGCACGTGCCCCAAACACACAGCCGTTAAACATCATGTTATTATTTATATTTATTTATTTATTTATTTTACAATATAACACCAGTCCTGTATATTAAACAAAAATATACAGCCGTTAAACATCATGTTATTATTTATATTTATTTATTTATTTATTTATTTTACAATATAACACCAGTCCTGTATATTAAACAAAAATATACAGCCGTTAAACATCATGTTATTATTTATATTTATTTATTTATTTATTTTACAATATAACACCAGTCCTGTATATTAAACAAAAATATACAGCCGTTAAACATCATGTTATTATTTATATTTATTTATTTTACAATATAACACCAGTCCTGTATATTAAACAAAAATATACAGCCGTTAAACATCATGTTATTATTTAATAATATTTATTTTACAATATAACACCAGTCCTGTATATTAAACAAAAATATACAGCCGTTAAACATCATGTTATTATTTATATTTATTTATTTTACAATATAACACCAGTCCTGTATATTAAACAAAAATATACAGCCTTTGAATGTCATATTATTCTCTTCATTAATCTAACATTTATTCTGAAATATAACATCTGTCCTGTGAGTAAGGTAAAAACAGACTTTAATCATTGTATTATTATTTTATTTAATAACTTGCTGTTAAGACATACATCATCAGTCCTGGACATCAGGTTAACACATATGGACTGTAGTGGAGTGGGTCTCAACCTGGGGGTCGCGTCCCTCCAAAGGGTCACCACATTAATCTGAGCAGACGACATGAGCCTCCTGAAGCTGCACTGCATGAGCTGATCTTGGCTGTCCTGTGATCAGCAGCTCAGTCAGGGACAGATAAACTCCACTCCTCCGTCTGTCACGCAGAAGGAGCTGCTCCTGTAAGCCTTCGTCCTGGAGGAGGAAGAGGAGGAAGAGGAGGAGGTGCAGTGAACGGTGAAGACCTGCTGCCTCCTCTGCTCCCTGCTGCCTCCTGCTGCAGCAGCCATGTTGTTTGAAGCCTCCTGCCTAGAACACAACAGCCGGTGGGTCACCAGCCGTTGCCAGGGGCGACAGAGGTACGGCCGGTCGTAGTCGGAGGAGGAGGAGGAAGGTCCACTGTAGCTCCTCCTGATGGCGTGGCAGGTGGTGAAGACAGTGATTCTGTAATCCCTGAGAGGAGCCACAGAGGAGAGTGATTCAGAGCTTACAGCATGCAGAGTGGTCCCTCATGTTCCTCCAGGACAGCTGCAGCTCTGACTGGGTGGAGCTTTACTGGAGAGATGAGCAGCCTTTACTCATGAGGTGTTTGGGTCAGGATGGAGAACACTCACACAGCAGTCCAAAATCTGCCATTGGTGTTACAGAGCCCCCCAAAATCACCTCATGGTCTATTGAGAACCACCTACTAGACCTCCAGAACATCCACACTGACCACCTTAACATCCCCTAACACATCTTTAATAACAACAACACACTCCCAAACCCTCCTCATGGAGCTCCAGAACCTCCTCAGTGACCACTAGTCCCCACTGAAGGACCTCTAGAACCTCCTCAGTGACCACAGAAACCAACCTACCACCTAAAGTACCTCTAGACCTTCCTTAATAATGACAAGAACCATCACCTACCACCTAAAGGACTTCTACCACAACCTAATGGACCACTCATACCCACTGAAGGACCACTAGAACCTCCTCAGTGACCACTAGTACCCACTGAAGGACCTCTAGAACCTCCTCAGTGAGCACTAGTCCCCACTGAAGGACCTCTAGAACCTCCTCAGTGACCACTAGTCCCCACTGAAGGACCTCTAGAACCTCCTCAGTGAGCACTAGTCCCCACTGAAGGACCTCTAGAACCTCCTCAGTGACCACTAGTCCCCACTGATGGACCTCTAGAACCTCCTCAGTGACCACTAGTACCCACTGAAGGACCTCTAGAACCTCCTCAGTGAGCACTAGTCCCCACTGAAGGACCTCTAGAACCTCCTCAGTGACCACTAGTACCCACTGAAGGACCTCTAGAACCTCCTCAGTGAGCACTAGTCCCCACTGATGGACCTCTAGAACCTCCTCAGTGACCACTAGTCCCCACTGATGGACCTCTAGAACCTCCTCAGTGACCACTAGTCCCCACTGAAGGACCTCTAGAACCTCCTCAGTGACCACTAGTACCCACTGAAGGACCTCTAGAACCTCCTCAGTGACCACTAGTCCCCACTGATGGACCTCTAGAACCCCCTCAGTGACCACTAGTCCCCACTGAAGGACCTCTAGAACCTCCTCAGTGACCACAGAAACCAACCTACCACCTAAAGTACCTCTAGACCTTCCTTAATAATGACAAGAACCATCACCTACCACCTAAAGGACTTCTACCACAACCTAATGGACCACTCATACCCACTGAAGGACCACTAGAACCTCCTCAGTGACCGCTCATACCCACTGAAGGACCACTAGAACCTCCTCAGTGACCACTCATACCCACTGAAGGACCACTAGAACCTCCTCAGTGACCACTCATACCCACTGAAGGACCTCTAGAACCTCCTCAGTGACCACTCATACCCACTGAAGGACCACTAGAACCTCCTCAGTGACCACTCATACCCACTGAAGGACCTCTAGAACCTCCTCAGTGACCACTCATACCCACTGAAGGACCACTAGAACCTCCTCAGTGACCACTAGTACCCACTGAAGGACCTCTAGAATCTCCTCAGTGAGCACTAGTCCCCACTGAAGGACCTCTAGAACCTCCTCAGTGACCACTAGTCCCCACTGAAGGACCTCTAGAACCTCCTCAGTGAGCACTAGTCCCCACTGAAGGACCTCTAGAACCTCCTCAGTGACCACTAGTCCCCACTGATGGACCTCTAGAACCTCCTCAGTGACCACTAGTACCCACTGAAGGACCTCTAGAACCTCCTCAGTGACCACTAGTCCCCACTGATGGACCTCTAGAACCTCCTCAGTGACCACTAGTCCCCACTGATGGACCTCTAGAACCTCCTCAGTGACCACTAGTCCCCACTACCTGACGTACCTGAGCAGTCGACCCAGCAGCTCGGCACACTTGCTGAGCTTCTCTTCCTGTTTGGTGAGGCTGGCTCCGCCCTCGCAGCGGTCCAGCCAATAGAAAGCAGAGATGCTGTCAATGATGAGGAGTGCCAGGCCAGGCCGCGACGACAGAGAGGTCTCCAGGAAGTGGAGGGTGAGGAGGAGCTGGGAGGAGGAGGAGCAGTGGACCACCAGAAGGCGAGAAAGACACAAACGCAACGCCGCCTCATCTGAAGCGGCCGAGCTGGAGGAACGACCTGGAGACAGAGACATTACATTGTGTTTGACATGTCTTCAAATAGAAGAGTGTTTTAATGCTGCAGGTCACTCTTCTTCTTTGGTGTGTGTGTGTGTGTGTGTGTGTGTGTGTGTGTGTGTGTGTGTGTGTGTACCTGCGTTCAGTCTGCTCTCCAGGATGCCCACCAGTCGTAACATGTCCAGACTGTAGTCAGTGTCTACGAACACAACATCCACCTCCAGACCGCCGATCGCCACCGGCAGCACACAGCGACACAGCAGATGGTAGAGCAGCTCCGTCTTACCTGAGACACACACACACACACACACACACACACACACACACACACACAGTTTACAGGAAGTCCAAACCAGGTTACAGGCAGAAGTGTTTCCTGTGAGGTGAACTCACCTGTTCCCTCTGTTCCGTACAGCTCCACCACCTCACCTGTTGAACACAGAAGCTGATCAAACCCTCCTCTGAGTCAATAATTATTGATCGTATTTTTTATGTTTTGGTTCACTGATATCATGTGACGTGTGCTAACAGGAAGTGAGCGTGGTCAGTCACCATAGTTGGGCCCTCCATCTTCAGGAAACAGTCGAGGTTCGATGTCCTTCAGAGAGCGACGAGCCTCCAGACGAGCAAACAGCTGCAGAGACACAGAGCCAATCACCGTGATGTTTATACACTGTACCAGCACGTAGACTGCACCAGCATGTAGACTGTACCCTCTACTGTAAACGCACTGCACCAGCACATAGACTGTACCATCTACTGTACATACACTGCACCAGCACATAGACTGTACCATCTACTGTACATACACTGCACCAGCATGTAGACCGTACCATCTACTGTACATACACTGCACCAGCATGTAGACCGTACCATCTACTGTACATACACTGCACCAGCACATAGACTGTACCATCTACTGTACATACACTGCACCAGCACGTAGACCTACTGTACATACACTGCACCAGCACGTAGACTGTACCATCTACTGTACATACACTGCACCAGCATGTAGACTGTACCATCTACTGTACGTACACTGCACCAGCACGTAGACTGTACCATCTACTGTACGTACACTGCACCAGCACGTAGACTGTACCATCTACTGTACGTACACTGCACCAGCACGTAGACTGTACCATCTACTGTACGTACACTGCACCAGCACGTAGACTGTACCATCTACTGTACGTACACTGCACCAGCATGTACAGTACAGTGTTCTGCTGTGCAGTATGAGGATGAATGTGTGACATACACACTTTAACATGACGTCAGAGTGTTCCTGCTGCTGAGGTACAGGGTAGTTCCTGTCTGATGACGTCATGATGACAGTGTGGATTAGTAATGAGCTGCAGAGTCATAAACTTTACATCAGTTCAAATCACGTGTTCATTTTCTCTGATACACAGTCACATCATATTTCAATAAATCAGCATCAGCTCGAACAGGAAGTGAAGAGGAAGTGGGTGTTTCTGTGACTTCCTGTACGGACGGCAGGCTGCTGGAAACTGTCCGCAGTTTTGTGTCACCGCCTGACATCACATGTTGTTGTCTGCTGGTTTAAATCGAGCCTTCGATGACGTTTACTCATGTTCACATGTTCACATGTTGCTGTGACTGAGTTCTAGAGGTACACACGCACGCGCACACGCACACACACACGAGCGGATGAACGCCGTCTCTCGGTGATACAGTGAATGTACGTGTATTAACGCAGTCATCGGTGCGCACCCGGTTGCGGATGAAGCACGTGAGTGTTCAGTAACGTGTTCACTGTCTCACCTGAGCGCCACTTTCACTCATTTCAGCCCACGAGCTCCATCTTCAAAACAAACCGCCGCTTCAGCCTGAGCTCACTTCCGGGTTCCGCCGGTTTACCGTAATAGACGGAGAGAGTTACCGTAATGTACGCCGTCTGTTGGTTTTTCTCTTCTTCTTTGGTTTTAATGGCGGTTGGCATCCAAACCATTGCATTACTGCCACCTACTGGACTCACCCCACGTCTCCACTTAATGAAAATAATATAAAAATATATCTAATATTAATAATGATAATAATAGCAATGATGATGATTAATAAAAATAGATAATAATAATAATAATAATAATATGAATACTCCCCATCCAGTTCCCAAACTATTATAAACTTCCTGCTTCTCGGTTGTTTGAGAGTCTGAAAACTTATCTTGAAAAAAAGTTACTGTACATTCTCTCCAGAAACGTCCACAACATCCAGAAATCTTCCTGCTGAATCTGTCGTTATAATCATTTGCACTGATCTTCCTTTGATTCCAGCGGTACCTCTAGAAACCCTGCAGTCTGATTGGTCAGTAGAGGACGCTCACTCTGGTTTGATGTAACCTCTGTTCATACATCAGTAAACTACAACTATAAAATGAAAGAGAAAAAAATCACTTCATTCACTGGGCCGACTGCCGGCAACTTTTAAGGTGGAACGTTAACTTGTAATGTTACTCAATGCATGAGTTGATGACGTGAATCCATCAGCACACCTTAAATTTACCTGTGACAACTTTGAGCATCACTTTAGTTTTTATATGACAGACACTTTTAGTGCTGACTTTAAAAATATAGATTGATTTGGAGCGGATTATGTGAAGGTCATATATTCTAATCCTCACTTCCTGTGGGCTACAGCAACACTAAACCCCTGAGCTTGCCTGAGAAGGACTAAATGCACAAAGCTGCTATTTTGAAATATCCCATGGAGAGAGACTCTCACTGCAGCCTGTTGGATTGAGAGATGAATATTCTGTGGACATCATCAGTAAGATGCTTTAAAAGCTGACTGAGTCGTTAGAACATCACATCAGAACAGTTTTTACATATTTAAAGTGTGTTTAATATTTCATCTGATATATTGACATGTATCAGTAATATAACATCTCATGTTTACTTTAAAAACTCTTTAAACACAAGTTACTGTATGTCTTTTACCAAGGTGTCTTACTCTTCCTCCTCGCCTCACGGTCGGCCATACTTGTTGAAAAAGGGGGTGTGGCTCTACAGCGGTCCACTTTAGATGATGTGAAACACTGATTGGTTTAGACACAGCCCATCAGATGACAGTTATCATAGATCTAGACATGATAAACAAAGTTATGTAAGTTGGAGTCGACGAGGATCTGATTGGGTTAGGACAGGACTCCACACACTGCCATTTAACAAAATCATTTGTGAATGTACTCATAATCATAGTAAATGCCCAGCTGGTCCCGGACGTCGAGATGACGTCAGAAAGACGATGGACTCTGACACTGGACAGATGTTAAAATTTGGTTATAAATTAAAATTGGGTTGACGATATTTTAAATATCTAATGAGGTTTGAATTTCACGTTGTGTGGACGCTAACGTCATGACGTTTAGCAGATGTTGGGTTTTGTCCTCCTTATGACTAAATGTCGTTATTCTATGGTAAGTTTTCAGATTTTGGTCCCCTGACGTCACAACCTCAATTCTACCACATATTAACAACTGATGACGAAGGTGGTCGGTCATCATTATCATTACTGGTGTTAGTGTTGCAGTGTACTGCGGTGCTGCCTGTGGTTTGTCCAAGTGGTGTTGCCATACAACAGCAGAGGCCACAGAGGAGCGCTGCAGGGACCACGTTTTTCTGTATCTCAGCGTCGTCCTGGTTTCCTCGTCAAACAGCCAGCAGGATTGTTCTGTTGGATTCTGGATTATTACAGAAAACAAAGGTTTCTGATGCTGACGGTTTGTTCAGTGAGACCATGTTCACTCAGAAACACCACTGCGTGATTACTGACGCCTAAATTCAGTCAGCCGAAGTAAAAAGCTAACGTTAGGCTATAAGCTAACTACACCACGGTCACATGACTTAACGTCACCGCCACAACGAGACCGTAAAGTCGTGTTCAGTGACGTTTGTTGAAGAAGGACATTTATTAAAGACACAACGTACAACTTCAAATACCGCCACAATGAGTCGGCCCGTAGATCGGCTCACCGAACTCTCTTACACTCCGCCTCAGATAAACATCATACATAACTCTCCATGTGTGTGGGTGTGATTTCCTGCCGTTTCCAGAACTTGCGCTGATTTCCATCTTAATACTTTACCATCACAATGTGTCCCAGGTCACCCTGTCCTCAGACGTCTCCCCTCAGCGTTAGTAAACAAGTTTTGCTTCTAACTTGACCTTGAGGGTCAAATATTTCTCGACCTTTTCGCCACCACACGTCCTGTCATCTCATTCAGACGCTTGTTAGCAGACGTCTTTTTTAAGACACATAAAGCTTGTAAACTGACCGTGGGGTATTTACTGACGTGTTTTACGTGGTAGAACAGATGGTGGAAGTCTCTTCAGCTCGTGTTACCCACAAACCTGATTTCAGACCTCTGACAAAAAACTCACCGACTTTGAGACGAGGGAACAGGAAGTGCTAACATGCTAACATGCTATCTCACCTCCAGGTTTTGGCCTCCTTGGTGCAGCGCTCTGTGGTGTCTGTGTCAAATAGATTAACGAGTTAAAAACTAGAATATAAAGTAGAATATGAGTTAAATTATCGGTCGCTATGAGGCGCTGCATGTTGATAACTCTCAGTTATTGTAGCTGCTCATCATTAATACGACCCCAAATCAATTTTCAAAGGTTTATTTGTTTTCCTGAGGTGTGTGTGTGTGTGTGTGTGAGGGACACACCGCACCGATGACGACGGCAGACGCTCACCAACGGCCCGACTGGTCGACTGTCGGCTTAGTGTGTCAGCACCTTCAGGGCTTTTTTGCAGAGCACACTGAGCTCCATGTGTGCATGTCATGACTACGGTGTGAGGGGCGTGGCCTTTCCAAAACAGAATTTTGGGGCCCTCATTAGAGCGCCACCATCAGGCTGATTGGGGTCAAATTTGTTGAGTCACGTTTGCACACAGCCTCCGATCACTGCTGAAAAGTTCACGTGTCCACACTGTACCATCTCACGGGAATATGCGAGAAAATCTCTGAAGAAGAAAAAAATAAATTCACACACACACAAACCATCAGGGTTTCACCAGTCGGGCTCAAACACCACAAAAACATTAGATTCCTTCAGTGCCAGGGGCCGCTGGGCCGCTGGGCCGCTGGGCCGCTGGGCCTCATGCTCGGGCCCTAATGACACCAATAACAATGGTTTATGATCTCATAATGAACGACCTGACATGGAGAGTCATGCTAACAGATACTGAGCAGGTAAAGGAGATGGACACACAGTACATCTGAGCCACTGATGAATCACAGTGTTTCCACCAGTACGTTTTATGATCAGACGTGTGAGAGCAGAGAGCAGAGTCTGTGTTGAGGGTGATGAGTGTTTATTGACAGCAGCTCAGCATCAAACCACAGATCACTGACATACACCGACTGTGTTCAGGTTCAGCTCCACCACAAAAATAGGATTTCACTGCAGCTGTGAGGACGTCTTCATGAAACTAAACATCTGTTGTGTCTCTTCTACACTGGGCTGTCCTCAGCCAGAGACCCAGGTCCAAACCACAAGGACACCTCTGAACACAGTCCTGCATTGTGTGAGGGCTGATCGCAGACCTGCAGGGCCGATGGGCGTGTTTGAGAGTCACTGTTCACGTGGATACAAAATGAAGATGAAGGTGTGAACACCTGCTGGAGCTGCCACCAGCTGTGTCTCCGTATTTACGTTTGTTGAGGTACGACAATAGCAAAGCTGCGTGGAAACGACCAAGGTCAACGAAACGTTCTCAATTATGCAAAAAAGTTTTCACGCTCACAAGAGTTGATGTGATGATGTGATGTGATGATGGCGAGATGGAAACAACTTAGCTAAACAAGTTCTGACGGAGCAAACAGCTGATTATTGCATTTATTTGTCTTTGTCTCTGGACTGAATGAAACGTGTCCAACACCAGCTGACCTGCCAGGAGAATTAAAACAAGTTCTTGAAGACGTCTCTGTGTTTGGTTAGATGGCGCTTGTTTTGTGTCTGATTCATAACCTTCTCTTCTTCTTCTCTGTTACGTGGCAGATTACAGCCATGTGTGAAGTGAAGCCTATACCACCAACCTTTAACCAAACCACACTTTAGCAGCAAGCCCAATTTATTCGCTCCAAGCTGGCTGATGGAAATGCACTGAAGTGGCATTTCTGTTGGCTCAGACTCCGCCTGACCATTTAAAGGAAACACGACGCCGGGCCCTGCTAGCTGCTGCCGCTGCTGTGGAGGGAAGTGCATCACATTCAGCTGCTGTTGCAGGTCGTGGTGGGAGTCAGGTCAGTTAGAAAAAGGGGGCACACGGAGTGTTAGCTCAATGCTAATAGAAACTGACCGGTGGAGCGACGTCATGCCAACATTCCCAACATGGGTCAAAGAAACTCCAGACTTTTCACCTAGGAGACGCTGTTTGCTTCTCGTGTGAATTTTTAGCCAAACCATAACGTTTTTTTAAACTGACCATGTTCTTTTGTTGCCTAAACCTCAGGAAAATAAATCTGAGGTGTTTTACCAACGTTGTAAGTCAATTTTGAAAGAAAGTGTTTGCATGTAACGAGCAGAAACTGACACAGCGTCCCTGACCATCCGAAAATAGATGCACTGACAAAGCAGCGTTATTTGAGGAGTTGGGGTGAGAGCGTGTTGGGTACCCCTTTTCCACCAACATGGATCTGTTCTGGTTCCCACACCTAATTTTACACTGTTCAGAGCATCTTGACCAGAAATAAAGTGGTTCACAACCCAAAAAGCTGATTCTCAGCTGGAACCAAAAAACAGGTTTTCCTTGACCTGAAGTGCAAACCGTGACGACGTCAGTGGGCGTGTCGTATTCTACAGGTGGTCCATGCTTGTTTTTGGATTAAAACAAATATCTGCACCAACAGAACAAAAGTTTGAAGGTAATGAATGAGATCCGCCATCTTACTACTGCAGTTAACGTCTGTTGGTGCATTATGGTTGGTATATCAATATCAACGACAGCCTCAGCGGGGGGAACGACAAACTGAATCAATCAATGATTGATTAATAACTGAATTAATAACCAGGTTAACCTTTTGTTATGATGTCCTCGTGTCACAATCTCAAGATCCTGCGCTCGTAATTAAGAGACGCAATCCTGAAACTACGGTCAAACATCAACTTATTTTCCTGTGTTGACTGCGTTGGTGTTTCCTTCCTGCGTTCCTAAAGGTGAGTTATTTTAGGGTGACTAAATTGATTGATTATTAATAGTCATTGTTTCAGTGTTCATGCAGATCACAGAGACATCTCTTGTCTTTTCAACACTCTTCATGAAGACTGGACAACAGCGAGATTCAGATGCTGCACCTGCTCATACGAACATGTAAATACATTTAATAAATGTATTTCTGCATGAGAATGACTTTTACGTGATTGTACCTGAACGCACCAAACTTCAGCTGATGGTGCCACTTGTGGTTTCGACCTGTTCCTGGATCAGTCTGATGCCTCAGTGCGCTCTCAGCATACAGCATGCACAGTATGAGTGTCTATTTAACGTCATCATCTGTGTGACCTGTTAGTTCTTCTCTGTGATCTGATTTCTTTACAAATATAAACTCTCTGAGTGCACAAGTTAATGATACAGGCCGTATATCACTGAAACATCCACACACACACGCACACACTTCTTCACAGTTTGTGATTCAGGGTCACAGCCGTCAAAGAAACAGAAACTTGTTGAAGGATGAAATTAAATATCAGGTTATCAGCGGACTATAAAACTACCTGCAGCTCTCACTGTGTATTTCCTCCTGACACTGTCAGAGAATCTCTGGGTCGTTTTGTTTGCATGCTTCTGATGGGATTCGTGCAACAGTCGGCCGCAGAGTTAAACTGGACTCCAGCTCATTCTAGCTAATGACATCAGCAGCTCCAGACCTCAAACATATAATCACTCAATTCAAAAGTTGAAACTCTGTCAGTATGAAACTACATGTTGTCCCCTCGTGCTGAGCCACAGTCATGTTGAGTTCAGTTTAAGTTTAATAGCAAATTTCGTCCTGACGGTGGCGCTAGAGAAAACATCAGGTCACCTCCGAAACACAGAAACACTCACTGACGTTGTTGAACTATCGGTCAGCGACGAGTTACGGACGCATGAGCTCAAAAACATTTTCTCTGTCTCTTAACACCTCGAGACATCCAGCACGTCGTCACGTATCGCCGCTTTGTCAGTGGCCTTTCACGTCTACATATCACGCCCTCGGTATCCTCCTGTGTCCTGTTGACGCTCCGGGACGCTGCGACCAACACTGGGACGTCAAGCACATGGTCAGGTTTAGGCAGTGGTGTAGTGGTAGTTGATGAGGCGGGTGTACTGCTAGACGGGCAGGTTACTGAGGAGGAAGTGGGAATATTCTCCTACATATTCTAGTTCCTTTTTGGCTGAGTTTACTGTAAATGGCGAGAAAAAAAGAATCTTGGTTTAGCTCTACATTCATACAGGAAGTGAACAGCTGTCTCCATCCACCTCCCCTCCAACCCGCCCTATAGGGACTTTCCAGCTCCTTATATTACGTTGTCACTGGCAGCATTTCAACCTGATGCGTCCAGCAGCATATCATACTGCCGCGTCAGGTGCTGTCCAACACAACACCGCAAAAGGTTCTATCCAGGCGCATACAAATGACGCTTCCCAGTGGCGTAGCATACAGCTGTGAAAGTTGGCTTTTGGGGTCGTTGTCTGATGCCAAAATCACTGACAAATCGGCGGTATTTGACGGTTTTGGAATGAGAACAGGCTGAGACATCGGTGCTGAACTGAACTCTGTCAGACAGCATTTGCTACAACAGAATATCAGACAGAAGGTGGTTCACGTTACTGGAACTGTTGCGATCAGTAGATACGCCTCTGTGAGTTAAACTGAATAAAGTTCCCTGTTCACAGATGAAGCGGTGATGATTCATTCGTTTTTGTTAGTTTAGAGACGACATACATCAGCGAGACTCAGCCTGTCACAATAAATACAAATTCCACATTAACGGTTTTCAGTCAAATCATTTTGAGCTTGTAACAGTCTGAAATCTCAGCTGGAGACACGACCTGTAGCCGAGCGCTGGATCATCCAATCATGACGAGAGCTGACATGCTAACATGCTAACACACTGACCAACAGCAGGTCTACACATTTCTTCAGACATTAGACTGATGCGGTGAAGAGAACAAGGTGTGAGGAGGCAATGAGACAACGAGGAAAGAGATGATCAGAACTCAAACAGGATTCTGTGCTTGGCTTCGATTGACAGTTCTGCTGCATTAAAAGTAACGTCAGACACACGTTTCATTCGTCATCATTCATCCAGAGGTTCGTACGTAGCAGACTAACAGACCGCACCTGAACTGCGTCTTCACTGGAACCAGATTTATTGTGTATCGATGAGGTGAGGATGTATCTGTCGTCCACGCCACTAAACCTGCGTCTAAACTGCAGCAAAACAAATCTGGTTTTAGCTCGTCCTAATTCAGATCGTTATCAAGGAAACTATGAAAGAAGGAAAGGTCACGGGTGGGCGTGACTTTGTAACCCATCGTATTTCTGTTGTTTGACCTTTGACTGAAAAATCCTTCCATCAAATTAAAACTTAGTGATGATGACTGACGTTTTTTTTTTTCTTGACATGTGTGCGTTGGTTTTGCCTGTTATTGGTCACCAAGCAGATCACGTCTTTGACCGTCAGCTCTATCCACCTCATTCCTGCCCCCATGATCCCTTGCGCGAACTATGTGCGCGACTTCCAATGTTGAACTGAAAGCGGCGATTTCCAATGGTAACAGTTTGTTTACAGTTTGTTTCCAGTCCTCTATTCTTCTTTCCAAGAGGGAAATAAAAGGTGGAACACACCACCTGTTATAGCTCAAACAGGATCATGTGATCATACCTCTGCCATCTCTGACAGCCATCTCAAAGCAACCCAGCACGCTAACAGTTAGCATGCTAACAGTTAGCTTCCCTTGCTCCGTTAAAATATAGTTACCTTGAACATGTCCCGAGCTAGCTTAAGGTAAACATCTGCTCCTTCTAAAGATGATTTATGATCTCTGATGACTTATTAAGAGACACTAACACATCATTCAGTATTAACTGTAGCTCCATGTAAAGTGAACCTACTGACAGGGATATCATGTGCTGACGCTGAGTGACCGACCTGTCAGTCTACGTGTCGTTCTCTTCTTGTGGTTTTATTTCTCATATCAGTGGTAACCATGGCAACGGGAACAATCCCCTGTTGTTCTGGTCACATGTTCAACACACAGTTGCTGAAGACAAAAATCAGCTCAGACTGGTTGTTAGTGGTCACAGACATGGACAGTGCAACAGGTACCAGAGCTCCACAAAGACATGTTAGAAAATGCTGAGTTAACATGAGTTAAATATTTGTTACAAAATAAACTGAAGGCAAATTACTTTGGAAAAGAACCAGCGTTGGCAGATCTGTGTGCTAGGTGCCCCAACAGAGGGGGGTCCAAACATAGGGTCGATAAGGTACGCTTCTATTGGTACCATCCACAACTTGTCACTGTGGGAACACAAAGCGTACTGAACTGAACTGAACTGAACTGAACTGCTCAGTGGAAACGGGGCTAATATCCCATCATCAAGGAACAGACGGACAGTATGGGACGGACCCCAAGATGGACGAGAGGGAAGAGACCTGCTGTACATGTTTAATGTACATGTTGAAGTTTGTTTTACCAAAGCTTATGTCCATTAGAATGGACAGATCAGATCTGAACAGGTTAAGCTACATCGTGTGCGTCTCTTGACATCAGTGGGAAAATGATTCCAAAATATACAAGCTATCTGAGGAAATATACTGTAACCAATACAACAAACGTTAGCTTGTTAACAATGCAAGAAGTTCCTGATGATTCTGCCAGGTTCAAATGGCAGGTCACAAAGGAGGAGACGGTGATCTCCTGTAGTGACGGACTGATCTGTTTGGAGACCAATAACGAGGAAAACAAATGCGCACATTTAGATAAATTACGTAATGTGTGTATTTTAACCTCGTGGAAGGTGAAACAACAAAGACATGATGGGTTATAATTTGATTTGTGGTGCCTGCCCCATCGACTCCAACAGAACTGACACCAAACCCTGGCTCCTCGTCATGTCCTCTCCTTCTTTTACAGTTTCCTCGATCGCAATGAGAAAAGAAAATTCGGTAAACTCAGCTTGTATCTGTGCTGTGAACATTTCTCTAAAACAACCCAGACAGAAGATCATCTCTGCCATCTTCAGTCGGGCCGACAGCGTAAACTTTCAACAGACACATTCTGAACACGGCTACATTTTTGAGGATGGCTAACAGGCTAGCAGCTAGCTAGATGTCATCTCGAGGTCTGGAGGAGTTCCGCGGTCACCTTCAAGTGTCCCTTCTGGATTTTTTTTTTTCTTTTTGACAAGAAACAAGTTGTCGGTGGTGAGAGTTAAAAACAAAACAACACCACACTTTGTTTTCTAACTGATTTCAGTCACTACAGACCTCCATGTGCTTGATGAGACTGAGCTAGCCTGCTAACCAGCTCGTAGCATAGCGGGATAAAAACTCAACGGGGCAAAAGATTAACAGGCTATTGGCTAAGTGGCTGGTGGCTAGCAGATAGCAGGTAAACAGGTCAGCTAACGGGCTAGCTGGCTGGCTATCTAGTGGGAAGCAGGCTGAAAGGCCAACAGGCTAACAACGTAGCAGACTAACAGGCTAGCCGTCTGTAGTTGACGCTGCCATCAGGACATGATGCCGAACACGGGGTTGTGTCGACAGATGCTGGGGCCGATCTCATCGTAGTCCTTCTTCGAGTGACACACCTGGAAAAACTCCGGCTGGAAACACAAACAAACAAACAAACAAATAAAATACAGTATACGTCACACAAATGACGTCAGTGCACAACGACCCAGGCTGTTCTTATGAACAGTACATTTTCCTACAAATAATATTGCACAAAAATTCATATCCCACATATTTTGAAAGGCTGCGATCACATGACTAATGCACTGATGGCAGTAAACAAGGAAGCAGTCCCGAGCGGTCTGCAAGGAGGCAGGTTGGGGCGGTGGATAGGTCACAAAAACACAGACTTTCCCCAGGAGACACATGTTCAGAACTGTGAGTCATTTTAAGGTACGTCCTCGCCACGTTTCTTTCCCTAAACCTAATAATCACAGTCACTGTACTTGCCTAACTGTACGTTCACACCAACAGCAACCAGAGCCTCCAAAACGGCAGAAGTCATCAATTTTCAATGAGAGCCCGGCGACTTGGGCAACCTGGTCATCAGCCGCACGTCAATTGGAAAGATGACGTGCTTCGATGAAGCGGGTCCCAGAGAGCAAGCCATGTAACTTTGGTTCCTACAGCACACTTGTTCCAACAATGGATATCGAGAAGGTGATTACTTGCGTTCGCGCCCACTCAGTCCTTTATAATGTGTCACTGTTTGGTTACAGAGACCAAAATAAAAAGACTGAGGCTTGGGACCGCGTCGCGGAGGTAGCTGGTTGGTCTGGTGAGTTTTAAAGTGTGTAATGTTAATAACAGAGGAGAGAATTCTCGAGTTGACAAACATGATGCTAGCAGGATAAAAGCCTGCATCACTAAACATCATTTTTTTATGTTTAATTACGACCTTTTTAGATGTTCTATTTCTGTTTTCTGTTTTCATTGACCAAACAGAACTTTCTGTAGGCCAACTATGAGCTTTGTGACTGGACAACAGCAAGCAGCAGCTACGCTGCTTTCAAGCCAGTAGTCTGCTCTGCGGCTCCTTTAAACTGACGCGCGATTGTACGTTCAAATTATTCACGTGATGAGCGACTACAGTGACCAAAGCTGCCACAGATATTTTTGTGCTTCTTGGGCGTCCGCAGAGACTTTGCCTGTTTGGAAGCTTCTGGTGTGAACGTACAGTTAAGCTAACCTTTGTCACGTCATGTTAATTACCTAACTGCATGTTAGGGACGTAACGTCATTCGTGGGGGGCTAATTCCTAGGCTAACATATGAACTGTTGCATTTTTGTAGCATATCATACGACCCCTTCTACGAGGATATGTTAAATGACCAAACACAAATTGTGTAGCGTCAGCTTTAAACAACACTGACTTTTGGTTTCACACGGGACACGAACTGTGGCCTCCTGGATGAAAGTGCACCTCCCCTACATGGACTGTTTTCATGATGTCAGTTGCTCTCAGCAGCAGGTATTGCCACAGATGGGTTTACACTGGAGTTACTTGAAAGGCTGGTGCGTCTCATAAAGATGCTAAAGGGTGCCTTTGGCATCTGATAACACGCTGTGGGGCGTGACAAAGTATTTGACCCCATGGCAATGACAACGGGCTTCGTGATTTTATTCTAACTATAAACGTTTTACAGGAAAGAATACATTCAGACGTAAATCCTTTGTAATCTCCAACGTGTTGATCAGTAACTGTAATCTATTTACATGTAACTAGTTACTCTCCAACACCAGGGATGTTTGAAGGTTCAGACTTTGTTTAGTGGTTTGGGTCGCCATCAGGGGACTGTAGGACTGTATATCTCAGAGGGTCCCCATAAGTATAGGAGTACAGGTGTGTGTGTGAGGTTACCGTGGACGCCAACATGGAGCCTCCGAACCAGACGGCGTAGCGCTGCATGTGATGCGTGACGACTTGAACCTCCATCGGCTTCGGCTACAAACAAAGAAAATGAGTCAACTGTGTGTGTCTGTGTGTGTGTGTGTGTGTGTGTGTGTGTATTTGTGTGCGTGTCTGTCTGACCTTTATCCGTCCTCCACTGAGTTCTTCGCTGAGTTTCAGTCGGGCGTCCACGACTCTCTTCAGGTCTCTCTGCAGCCGCCGCCCAAAGTCTCTGAACATGGTGGATCCTCCGGAGAGCACGATGTTCTGACACACACACACACACACACACACACACACACTTTTAATTAACAGCATGTGTGATTAGTTTGGGTGAAACATACTGAGGTGTATTCAGGTGAGATACCTTGTAGAGCGGTCTCCTCACATCGATTGGACAGCTCTGAATGACCTCATCAACAACATCAGAGATAGGCTGCATGAAGTCTGGGTTAGCGAACTGAAAACACACATTTACAGTCACAAAGACTTTAATAGTTCATATATTCACCTGTGTCTTCAGCCAACACCTGTTCTTCTCTTAACTGTTACACTTTCTGTTGGTCCTCCTGTTTATCTTTTCTGGACTCTGCAGTACATTCACATTTATATCTAATAGAGGACAGAGTACCTGAGCAGGTAGAGGACAGAGTACCTTAGCAGGTAGAGTACAGTGTACCTGAGCAGGTAGAGGACAGAGTACCTGAGCAGGTAGAGGACAGAGTACCTGAGCAGGTAGAGGACAGTGTACCTGAGCAGGTAGAGGACAGTGTACCTGAGCAGGTAGAGGACAGAGTACCTGAGCAGGTAGAGGACAGAGTACCTGAGCAGGTAGAGGACAGTGTACCTGAGCAGGTAGAGGACAGTGTACCTGAGCAGGTAGAGGACAGAGTACCTGAGCAGGTAGAGGACAGAGTACCTGAGCAGGTAGAGGACAGTGTACCTGAGCAGGTAGAGGACAGAGTACCTGAGCAGGTAGAGGACAGAGTACCTGAGCAGGTAGAGGACAGAGTACCTGAGCAGGTAGAGGACAGAGTACCTGAGCAGGTAGAGGACAGAGTACCTGAGCAGGTAGAGGACAGACTGACACAAACAGGAAATGTGCCCACAAAAAACTAAACCAGGAGCTAAAAGAAGCTCTGTGAAGGTACCTCGGGGTGGAAGAAGATCTCGGGGCCCAGGAAGCGCTCGTAGCCCACATCGATGTGGAAGGCGGTCTTACTGACAGCGTTGATTCCGCGGTACTGTTTGATCCATTTCCCCGGGTCAGTGTCGTACTTTGTGAACTCCTTCACAATGTCTGGACAGATGTAACAGTACCGCTCCTACACACAGAAACACACATGAACAACATAGACTTCCATTTTAAAAACATCATTATTCTCTGGGAGGAAGAGGAGTAGAGGAGGAGGTACCTTGACAGCCTTGGCGGTCTCCAGCGACTGCTCAGGAGGAATCCCCACCTCTCTGTCTCTGAGCAGCTGCTGGATGAAGAAGGTGATGTCCCGCCCTGCGATGGGTATGTGCTTTATACAGCTGCCAATCACGTAGCCCTCAGCCTGTGACAGACAGTCCCACCGACCAATCAGTGAGCAGAGACACTCCAAACAAAGACCAGTATGTGTGTGTGTGTGTCAGTGTGTGTCTCACCACAGGGATGGCGTGTGTGACTCCGTCTCCGCTGTCGATGACGATGCCGGTCAGAGTTCTCTGTCCGACCTGCCGAGACGTCCAGGACGCCGCCAACGCCAAGACCGCCTGATGGAGGGAGACAGCACCACACTCTGAGTCTGTCTCTCTACCTGTGTGTGTCTCACCTGTCTGAGCGTCTCACCTGTCTGAGCGTCTCACCTGTCTGAGTGTCTCACCTGTCTGAGTGTCTCACCTGCACTGCGATGTAGAGTCCAGGTATGTTGAAAGTCTCGAACATGATCTCTGCCAGGTACTCTCTGTTCTCTGGAGTGTTGAGAGGAGGCTCCGTCTGCACACAGACACGTCACACATTATAACAGTGCGGTACTCAAGGACCTCTACAACCTTTTCAAGGACTCCATAGTTCCCTCCAGGCTGCTAACAGAGCTCAAGGACCTGGGAATAAACACCACACTGTGCACGTGGACCCTTGACTTCCTGACGGGCAGACCTCAGGTGGTGAGAGTGGGCGGACACACTTATTCCACCCTCATCCTTAACACCGGAGCACCCCAGGGCTGCGTTCTGGGTCCCCTGCTGTACTTCCTGTACACACATGACTGTGCAGCCACTTCAGACTCCAACACCATCATTAAGTTTGCTGACGACACAGCTGTGGTGGGCCTGATCACAGATAACAATGAAAAGAGGACCTGACTGTCAGGACAACGACCTCCTCCTGAACGTCAGCAGAGATGATGGTAGACTTTGGGAGGAAGAAGCCAAGGACTTATGCTCCCCTTAATATTAATGGGTCCTTGGTGGAGAGGGCGGAGAGCTTCAAATACCTTGGTGTGCACATCACTGAGAGCCTGACCTGAGACACCTGAGGACAATCAGTCCCTTAAATAAACCCCTTTACCACCAAAATGAGTGCACGTACGCAGATTTTTTTAAACATGGGAAAAACCTGCAAAAATTAGGCTATAGACTCTTTGCCCATTGCCAACAGAAAAACAGAACGGCATACCCGTCTGCTACTATCAACTCCTTTATCATTACAGAAATACGCAGCTTTCACCACAGTTCATTTTAGGAGGACCACCGCAAGGAAACGTGTTCTTTGTTTAGATTATCAAACGGATGATGGATCATAGATGTTTGTTTCTGGCTGCCAGTGTTAGCTAGCTTTAAGATGTCTGTTTCCATTTAAAATGTTGCCGTCCGATGATACTGTGACTTGGATTAGTGCTAAAAGTCTGCCCGTCCGGAGGAACAAGTCTGCCCGTCCAAAGGACAGGGGCATGAAAATCCTGGGAAATAAAATATCAAGCATCCTGGCTCAAAGCCAAACCCAGCTAACCCAGACTGTAATCTGTTCCAGGGGGTGGGGCTGGGGGTGTTTAACCCTCGACAAAGTATCAACTGACGGCAACATTTTTAATCAACATTTCTCCACGACACTCCTCTGGGCAAACGGATTTCCCCGTATAGACAAATGGGGGCGTGGCAGTATGCTGATTGCAGACAGCAATGATTCTGATTCGCCAACATGGTGGTAAGAACAAAATAAGTCGGTGCGCAAGTGTCATGAATTCGACGGCGAGTCCGTGTCCATATCACATTTTAGTGAATGAGGCCCAGTGTCCTTTGATGTTAGAGGGCGTCCCACTTTAGTCTTTTCAAAGTCTTCCAGAGTGGCGGCATTAACCTCACAGGCTCAGTGTATAATACAGTGCAGGTAACCATAGCAACCAGTGGAGTAAAGCAGCACAGTGTCCACCCACCATGAGGAAGCTGTGGTCTTCAGGTTCAGCTCGAAGGTATTTGAAGATGACCTGCTCCATAAACTTCTCCATCAGATCCCAGTCCTCCACCATCCCATGACGGATGGGCCACTACACACACACACACACACACACACACACACACACACACACACACACACACACACACGCACACACACACGCACACACACACACACACACACAGGCAGAGTACAAATAACATAAATGACACTCCTTATTCTTTACAAATCAACAGAGCAGCGGAGATGGAGGGCAGCACATCACTCTGCTTTAAAATGTGTTCAGTCAGGATGTAGAGCAGTGAAAACTCCTCCTCCTCTTCCTGTTCCTCCTCCTCCTCCTCCTCCTCCTCCTCCTCCTACCTTGGTTGCATAGTTTGGTTTGTCAACAGCTTCGTCTCCAATGTAGAAGTCCAGGTCGTCGACTCCTCGTACGAGCCTCCTCTG
Source organism: Cephalopholis sonnerati (assembly GCA_019142605.1). Taxonomy (NCBI): domain Eukaryota; kingdom Metazoa; phylum Chordata; class Actinopteri; order Perciformes; family Serranidae; genus Cephalopholis; species Cephalopholis sonnerati. The sequence continues at coordinate 37,782,266 of JAGQAX010000021.1, read as the reverse complement.
AGCCTGCTCTCCCACGCTGGCCGACTCCTTGATGGCGATACCTGGTCCAGACCAGATTCAGAACAGGTACAAATACAGACACACAGAAACCACTCAGCCCTACGTTCCCTCAACTCAGTGTTCCCTCAGTCCTATGTTCCCTCAACTCAGTGTTCCCTCAGCCCTACGTTCCCTCAACTCAGTGTTCCCTCAGTCCTATGTTCCCTCAACTCAGTGTTCCCTCAGCCCTATGTTCCCTGTGCCCTATGTTCCCTGTGCCCTATGTTCCCTCAGCCCTATGTTCCCTCAGCCCTATGTTCCCTGTGCCCTATGTTCCCTCAGCCCTATGTTCCCTGTGCCCTATGTTCCCTCAGCCCTATGTTCCCTCAACTCAGTGTTCCCTCAGCCCTATGTTCCCTTAACTCATTGTTCCCTCAGCCCTATGTTCCCTCAGCCCTATGTTCCCTGTGCCCTATGTTCCCTCAGTCCTATGTTCCCTCAGCCCTATGTTCCCTGTGCCCTATGTTCCCTGTGCCCTATGTTCCCTCAGCCCTATGTTCCCTCAGCCCTATGTTCCCTGTGCCCTATGTTCCCTCAGTCCTACGTTCCCTCAGCCCTATGTTCCCTGTGCCCTATGTTCCCTCAGCCCTATGTTCCCTCAGCCCTATGTTCCCTGTGCCCTATGTTCCCTCAGTCCTATGTTCCATCAGTCCTATGTTCCCTCAGTCCTATGTTCCCTCAGCCCTATGTTCCCCTAATGCTATATTTTTTTGACCCAATGTTCCCTCAACCCTATTTTCCCACAACACAAAGTTTCCTGTACCCTGTGTTCCCTCACCCTACATTCTCTTTACCCAGTGCCCCCTTAGCCCTGTTTCCTTAAACCAATGTTCCCTAACCTCTATGTTCCCTAACCTCTATGTTCCCTAACCTCTATGTTCCCTCAGCCCTATATTCTGTGCACAGAGACCACAGATGTTCAGAGATGTGTGGAGGTTTCAGAGTGAGCTTACAGGAGGGCATGATGAACTGGGGCTCAGTGTTTCCAGCATAGCCAATCTTTGTGTACCTGCAGTCAGACAGACAGACAGACAGACAGGCAGTTAGACAGTTAGACAGACAGACAGACAGTTAGATGGTTAGACAGACAGACAGACAGACAGACAGTTAGACAGACAGACAGACAGTTAGACAGACAGACAGTTAGACAGACAGACAGACAGACAGACAGACAGACAGTTAGACAGACAGACAGACAGACAGACAGTTAGACAGACAGACAGACAGTTAGATGGTTAGACAGACAGACAGACAGACAGACACACAGACAGACAGACAGACAGACAGATGGACAGACAGACAGACAGACAGACAGACAGACAGACAGATGGACAGACAGACAGACAGACACACAGACAGACAGACAGACAGACAGACAGACACACAGACAGACACACAGACAGACAGATGGACAGACAGACAGACAGACAGACACACAGACACACAGACAGACAGACAGACAGACAGATGGACAGACAGACAGACAGACACACAGACAGACAGACAGACAGACAGACACACAGACAGACAGACAGACAGACAGATGGACAGACAGACAGACAGACACACAGACAGACAGACAGACAGACAGACAGACAGACACACAGACAGACAGTGAGACAGACAGACAGACAGACTCATCAGAACAGCCTCAATAGACCAGAATGCATTGCAGCAACAGACAGATGATGTGTCCCACAGAGCACAGTGAACACTGCAGCTCTCACAGCTCGTTTCCTTTAACAGCAGATCCTGGATCAGAGATCAACATCAGTATCACTCAGATACAGACTAAAGAACCTGTCTTTGTAAAGACGACTTCCTGTCATCTGAACACACACACACACACACACACACACAGAGCAGCAGGAGCTGGGAGTGTGTATCGTGGACGTCCTGAATGTCTCACTTCACCTCCACATGTGTCCTCTTTGTCCTCGCAGGGTCAATCTAGTTTGAGGACTGGATGAAGTGAGGACGGGAGGTGACCTCAGAGGATGAGGATGCTCCAGCTGTCCTACATTCACACATTCAGACCAGAATAGACTGATCCCAGATCAGTGTGCTGCTGATGCTGTCAGTCAAACACAGCACAGGAACACTGACAGGAAACACATTTCACATCTTAACCCCCCCCCCCCCCCCCCTATATGTGTCATGTATGATCAGGACATGAACACGTAATAACTGATCTACGATCAGCTGATCAAAGTATCAGTACATCTGTTACACTCTGTACGTGTTGTATGAACAGACCATGATAAACACAGCTGTAAATCACCTGGCCCAGCGTCGGCCCAGTGTCGGCCCGAACTTGGCACGCTGAAAGAAATAAGTCTGGCCACATCCAGTTACCCGACTCGGCTGAGACTCGGCTGAGACTCGGGATGAATAATGCCTCAGAATTGGTCCAAATAAAGCCACGTCTCAGCCGGGACAGGCCCGTGTCTACGACGCCCAATCAGGCCCAGATCTGGCAACCATCCGTGGGCCAGCTAACCAGTTCACCTGGGGGCCGTGTCTGTAGGAGCTCAATCTGGGCCAGACTGGGAAAAGCAAAGGGGCCAGAGCTGGCCCACATGTGGCACCATAGAGCGAGTCAGCCGAGTCAGCCGAGTCAGCCCGACGGTGACCTGGCTGAACATAAACTCATCTCATTATAGATTCAGAAATATGTTCATGTTCATGTCTTCTTCTGGACTCTCTCCTTATCGATGATTATTGATCACTGTCATGTGTAACTGATCGGATTGTTCTGACACATGTGACTTATTCATGATGTCATCCTCAGCGTTGACGTTACTGTTTGAGTGAACTGTCCCTTTAACACCAACCAAAACAACACACACACACTTCATACATGATGATGTTCACAAACACACATGTCGCTACATATGACGTCACAGTCTTTACAGCGTGTGCATCCATGCGTGTGTGTGTGTGTGTGTGTGTGTGTGTGTGTGTGTGTGTGTGTGCTCGTGCTCACCCGGTCCCGCAGTCTATCACGCACGGGGGGAGCTGCAGGGACATGATGTGGTTGTGCTCCGGCTCGGTCCGGCTCGGTCCGGCCCGCAGAGCGGACGCTGGTCGGTGGTTCAGACCGGAGAGCGCGAGGCGGAGTTGGACGTGTCTGTCTCTGTAATGTCTCCGTGTGTGTCAGTAGTTCCGGGTCGGAGGGAAAGATGGAGAAAATAGAAACACATCTGACACGGCCCCGGTAACCGGAGAGGTGTGTGTGTGTGTGTGTCTTTTTTATGCTGCGTTCACGTGATGTCAGCTGCGCCGTAAATACCTCTGCCTGTTAAACAACACAGCTCACCTCCGCCGCCCGGTGGCGACTACACGTGACAACAACAACAATAATAAAGAATAAATAAATAAATAAATAATATGATAAACTGAATGATCAGTTACTGCTGCGGGTCACGTGTCTGACAGGTGGCTGTGACGTGTGACAGATGTCCCTGGAATAAAAACGAAGTCTAAATGTTTCTAATGATCATAAATGTAATTTAAAGATGGAGGGTGACCAACATGCTCCGTGAGCTGCAGATCAGCAGCTCATGTCACGTGTTCATGTTGTTTACTCACTGATTCATTCACATGGACTGTTGGTGTCATGTGATCATGCTGAGTTACTTCATGTGTGTGAACGGTCAGTCAGGTATCAAAGCATCAGATCAGCATCACACTTAATGTGTGTGTGTACTCATCAGGCGTCAGATACGTGCTGACACTGGATCTGCCTCCCACTGCTGCAGGTGCTGCTGCCTCTGTCTCTGACATGACAACAAGCTGACCCCAGAACAGTCTGAACATTAATGAAGCAGGACGCAGCGACCTGTGAGTCCCTCACTGTTTGTACACACACACCTGAGTGTCAAGGTGTGGACACCAGTTTGGAACATCTCACAGGTGAACTGGTAACAGACTGGTGACAGACTGGTGACAGACTGGTAACAGACTGGTGACAGACTGGTGACAGACTGGTAACAGACTGGTAACAGACTGGTGACAGACTGGTGACAGACTGGTGACAGACTGGTAACAGACTGGTGACAGACTGGTGACAGACTGGTGACAGACTGATAACAGACTGGTGACAGACTGGTGACAGACTGATAACAGACTGGTGACAGACTGGTGACAGACTGGTGACAGACTGATAACAGACTGGTGACAGACTGGTGACAGACTGATAACAGACTGGTAACAGACTGGTGACAGACTGGTGACAGACTGGTGACAGACTGGTAACAGACTGGTGACAGACTGGTGACAGACTGGTGACAGACTGGTAACAGACTGGTGACAGACTGGTGACAGACTGATAACAGACTGGTGACAGACTGGTGACAGACTGATAACAGACTGGTAACAGACTGGTGACAGACTGGTGACAGACTGGTGACAGACTGATAACAGACTGGTGACAGACTGGTGACAGACTGGTAACAGACTGGTGACAGACTGATAACAGACTGGTAACAGACTGGTGACAGACTGGTGACAGACTGGTGACAGACTGATAACAGACTGGTGACAGACTGGTGACAGACTGGTGACAGACTGATAACAGACTGGTGACAGACTGGTGACAGACTGGTAACAGACTGATAACAGACTGGTGACAGACTGGTGACAGACTGATAACAGACTGATAACAGACTGGTGACAGACTGGTAACAGACTGGTGACAGACTGGTAACAGACTGATAACAGACTGATAACAGACTGGTAACAGACTGGTGACAGACTGGTAACAGACTGGTGACAGACTGGTGACAGACTGGTGACAGACTGGTAACAGACTGGTGACAGACTGATAACAGACTGGTAACAGACTGATAACAGACTGGTGACAGACTGGTAACAGACTGGTGACAGACTGGTGACAGACTGATAACAGACTGGTAACAGACTGGTGACAGACTGGTAACAGACTGGTGACAGACTGGTGACAGACTGGTGACAGACTGGTAACAGACTGGTGACAGACTGATAACAGACTGGTAACAGACTGATAACAGACTGGTGACAGACTGATAACAGACTGGTAACAGACTGGTAACAGACTGGTGACAGACTGATAATAGACTGGTAACAGACTGATAACAGACTGGTGACAGACTGGTGACAGACTGGTAACAGACTGATAACAGACTGGTGACAGACTGGTGACAGACTGATAACAGACTGGTAACAGACTGATAACAGACTGGTGACAGACTGGTGACAGACTGGTAACAGACTGATAACAGACTGATAACAGACTGGTGACAGACTGGTGACAGACTGATAATAGACTGGTAACAGACTGATAACAGACTGGTGACAGACTGGTGACAGACTGGTAACAGACTGATAACAGACTGATAACAGACTGGTGACAGACTGGTGACAGACTGATAACAGACTGGTAACAGACTGATAACAGACTGATAACAGACTGGTAACAGACTGGTAACAGACTGGTGACAGACTGATAACAGACTGATAACAGACTGGTAACAGACTGGTAATAGACTGGTGACAGACTGATAACAGACTGGTAACAGACTGGTAACAGACTGGTAACAGACTGATAACAGACTGGTGACAGACTGATAACAGACTGGTAACAGACTGGTAGCAGACCGGTAACAGACTGGTGACAGACTGGTAACAGACTGGTAGCAGACTGATAACAGACTGGTAACAGACTGGTAACAGACTGGTGACAGACTGGTAACAGACTGGTGACAGACTGGTAGCAGACTGGTAACAGACTGGTAACAGACTGGTAGCAGACTGGTAACAGACTGGTGACAGACTGGTAGCAGACTGGTAACAGACTGGTGACAGACTGGTGACAGACTGGTAACAGACTGGTAGCAGACTGGTAACAGACTGGTAACAGACTGATGACAGACTGGTAACAGACTGGTGACAGACTGGTAACAGACTGGTAGCAGACTGGTAACAGACTGGTAACAGACTGATAACAGACTGGTAACAGACTGGTGACAGACTGGTAACAGACTGGTAGCAGACTGGTAACAGACTGGTAACAGACTCAACAGTCATGGGACTGTTGAGACACTGACGTCAGATAAACTTTAGCAGTTCCCAAACACTGACTGAGGTGATGATGTCACAGGGTGACAGGAAACACGCTGCTGTCCAAACTTCTCTGGGACATGATGCAGGGACATTGAATGTCTTGTCTCTGGTCCTCTGTCCTGTGGACTGGAGGGCTCACAGCACAGAGGCTGTGTCAGTGCAGAGTGTGGGCGGTCTCTGCGTGACACACCTGATGTGACGACACGTGACCCTCACTGACAGATGGTGTCATGTCCTGTGTGATTGCAGAGGGCCTCCAGCAGGGGGCAGCAGACACAACACAGCCCACTGCCTCAGTCCTTCAAACTAACTTTATTCAACAAACAAACTGATGCAGAGACACAGCTCAGTAACTCTCAGTGAACACAAACAACAAACAGAGAGGACATCACATAGCTACTGTCACACTTTGTATACTGGTGGCACTTCTATAATAGTACTTGTACTTGAAGTACTAGGCTACTACTGACACTACTGATACTACTGACACTACTGATACTACTGACACTACTGACACTGCTGACACTACTGATACTACTGACACTACTGACACTACTGACACTACTGATACTACTGACACTGCTGACACTACTAATACTACTGACACTACTGACACTACTGATACTACTGACACTACTGACACTACTGATACTACTGACACTGCTGACACTACTAATACTACTGACACTACTGATACTACTGACACTACTGATACTACTGACACTGCTGACACTGCTGATACTACTGACACTGCTGACACTACTGACACTACTGACACTACTGATACTACTGACACTGCTGACACTACTAATACTACTGACACTACTGACACTACTGATACTACTGACACTACTGATACTACTGATACTACTGACACTGCTGACACTGCTGATACTACTGATACTACTGACACTACTGATACTACTGACACTACTGATACTACTGACACTGCTGACACTACTAATACTACTGACACTACTGATACTACTGACACTGCTGACACTACTGATACTACTGACACTACTGATACTACTGACACTGCTGACACTACTAATACTACTGACACTACTGATACTGCTGACACTACTGATACTACTGACACTACTGACACTACTGATACTACTGATACTACTGACACTGCTGATACTACTGACACTGCTGACACTGCTGACACTGCTGATACTACTGACACTACTGATACTACTGACACTACTGACACTGCTGACACTGCTGACACTACTGACACTGCTGACACTACTGACACTACTGACACTGCTGACACTACTGACACTGCTGATACTACTGACACTACTGATACTACTGACACTGCTGACACTACTGACACTGCTGATACTACTGACACTACTGACACTGCTGACACTGCTGATACTACTGACACTACTGACACTACTGATACTGCTGACACTGCTGATACTACTGACACTGCTGATACTACTGACACTGCTGACACTGCTGACACTACTGACACTACTGATACTACTGACACTGCTGACACTACTGATACTACTGACACTACTGACACTACGGATACTACTGACACTGCTGACACTGCTGACACTACTGACACTACTGACACTGCTGACACTACTGACACTGCTGACACCGCTGACACTGCTGACACTACTGACACTGCTGACACTGCTGACACTACTGACACTACTGACACTACTGATACTACTGACACTGCTGACACTGCTGACACTACTGACACTACTGATACTACTGACACTACTGACACTGCTGATACTACTGACACTACTGACACTACTGATACTACTGATACTACTGACACTACTGACACTACTGATACTACTGACACTGCTGACACTACTGATAGTACTGATACTACTGACACTGCTGACACTACTGACACTACTGATACTACTGATACTACTGACACTGCTGATACTACTGACACTACTGATACTACTGATACTACTGACACTGCTGACACTACTGACACTACTGACACTACTGACACTGCTGATACTACTGACACTACTGACACTACTGATACTACTGACACTGCTGACACTACTGATACTACTGACACTGCTGATACTACTGACACTGCTGACACTACTGATACTACTGACACTGCTGATACTACTGACACTGCTGACACTACTGACACTGCTGATACTGCTGATACTACTGACACTGCTGATACTACTGACACTACTGACACTACTGATACTACTGACACTGCTGACACTGCTGACACTGCTGATACTACTGACACTGCTGATACTACTGACACTGCTGACACTGCTGATACTACTGACACTACTGACACTACTGATACTGCTGACACTGCTGACACTACTGACACTACTGATACTACTGACACTGCTGACACTGCTGATACTACTGACACTACTGACACTACTGATACTACTGACACTACTGACACTACTGATACTACTGACACTACTGACACTACTGATACTACTGACACTACTGATACTACTGACACTACTGACACTACTGATACTACTGACACTACTGACACTACTGACACTGCTGACACTGCTGATACTACTGACACTACTGACACTGCTGACACTGCTGATACTACTGACACTACTGACACTACTGATACTACTGACACTGCTGACACTGCTGATACTACTGACACTACTGACACTACTGATACTACTGACACTACTGACACTACTGATACTACTGACACTACTGACACTACTGATACTGCTGACACTGCTGACACTACTGATACTACTGATACTACTGATACTACTGACACTGCTGATACTACTGACACTGCTGACACTGCTGATACTACTGACACTACTGATACTACTGACACTGCTGACACTGCTGATACTACTGACACTACTGACACTACTGATACTACTGACACTACTGACACTACTGACACTACTGATACTACTGACACTGCTGACACTGCTGAAACTACTGACACTACTGATACTACTGACACTGCTGATAC